>OX393550.1:21782009-21992009 GCA_947650365.1 Chamaelirium japonicum | reverse complement strand
CAACCCCCCGACGACAACCCTCAGCCCCCCTCGGCGTGGTTCGCTCCTACCGGCCCCGAAATTTGCCCGGTGACACCCGCAGCTCCGGCAGCACCTTCCGGCAGCCCCCGACCTCCCGGCGCCGATCACAGCACCGGAGGGGGTCGGGGGCCTACCGGAGCGGGTCGGGGGGTTGCTGGAGGGGGACGAGGTCGCCGGAGGGGGAGGAGAGGGTGCCGGCACCGGATATGGGGTGCCGGAGCCGGATCTGAGCCGAGGGGGTGCCGGCGCCGGAGGGGGAGGAAAAGGGGGCTGCCGGATCGGGAGGTCGGGGCTACCTGGGGGAGGGTGCTCGATGGAGGGGAAGGGAGCTACCGGTGGGGTGAGCCGGAGGCGACTGGACCAGCACCGGAGGGGGAGGAGAAGGGTGAGGGCGGCGGTGGTTCTCTCTCAGCAAACGAGAGAGAGAGAGAGATCGTGATCAGAGAAAGAGAGAGAGAGAGGGTGTGTGTGTGTTTTGTTTTTTTAAATTGGACGGTTATGATCAGTGGGATCGAATGGCTGTGAGCTGACAGCCTAAAATAAAAATGGGCTGTCAGCTCATAACCCGTATTCTCTCTCTCTCTCTCTCTCTCTCTCTCTCTCTCTCTCTCTCTCTCTCTCTCTCTCTCTCTCTCTTTATATATATATATATATATATATATATATAAAACAAAGTTCTTAGTGACTCAATTTCATCATGTAACTTTTATAGATGGCTAGAGCTTGGCCCAAATCTCATGATCTCAAGGTTGTGAATAATAGGCCACAATACATACGACCATAGGTAGTGCAACTAACAAATTCCAAATAAAAAAAATTTTATGCGACACATAATACAAATCAAAGAACTGTGAGATATATAGACATGTAGTTTACCTGCAAAGAAGATATCATTTCACCTGCTTTGCTTCTCTCAGATAGTACATCCGCAAGTTGTGTTTCCAGACTTTCTAGTTGCTGAAGATGAAAGAAGTGAAAAAGAAGATAAACAAAAAATGAAAAATAAAGTATAAATAAATGCATTTCACCCTTAACAAGACACCTCCAAATCAAAAATAGCAATAGGAAAAATCACTAAATGAGCATTAAAATGATTTCTTTTTACCTTTTGGTGTTTAGCAGAAAGCTCCACGAATGTTGCTTGCCTTTTCTCTTCCACAATTTCCAATGAGCATCGATTTTCCTCTAACATCTGCTTGGCCAGTAGACATTGTAAGATTGCGACAGAATGGGATTCATAGTTGGCCTCAAAATCAAAATGTGCATGACTATTGAAGTAAATAAGACTTCATCTACCACATTAGGTAAAATAAAATTGTTACAGAACATGACATAAGAAGTTGATCTAAATGACATACATAGGTCTAGGGTCCTGATCGGGTGAGGAACCTCATAAATGCGAAACCTTGTGTGAAACATACCTAGAGGTTTCAGAATTTGATGAAACTTGGTAGGTGTGATACCTATGGTACGTTGATCATCCTCACCAAAAATCATCAAATTCTAAAACCTCTAGGAGCATCAAATGTCAGAATATTTATCGACCGTTCATAAATACTGTTAATTTGAATAGCATATCTAATGCCCCTAGAGGTTTTAGAATTTAATTATTTTTGGTGAGGATGATCAACTTACCATAGGTATCACCCACAAAGTTTCATCAAATTATGAAACCTCTAGGCTCTAGGTAGGTTTCGCACAAGGTTTCGCATATATGAGGTTTCTCACCCGATCGGGACTTCTATAGATCTAAATGACATATATAGATTTCTACTCTAAAAGTAGGAATCACAACCAAATTTACTCAATGAAAAAGATGTGTCCATTAAGAAGTTCAGTTGCATTTAGCTTAAGGATAAATATAGCTGAGAAACTAACAGTCTAATACTATATAAAGTTCTACTGCTTTCATGCTTTTGTCATTGCTCTGTCAGCAAGTTACCCTACATGTAACATGTTCATATTATTGGCTACAATATGTACATGTATCATGATATACACATGATAGATAAGTAATTCCTTTGCAAAATTTTGCAATGATCTTGACTAAATAATACCAAGGTTTGGAGTTTCGGTCGGAACCGGTCCCGAAACCCTCCAGTTTCGGGTTTCGATACTTAGCACTCAGTAAAAGCAGGACTAGGTTCAGGATAAGATGTATTTCAGCATGACAACTTGACAGACATATTTACATAAAAAACAGTTGTGCTTCTTAGTTGATTAAGCTGATTGTAGTTGAATATAAATCTCATGTCTTACATACGAGCAAAGAAAAAGTCTGCAAGGATAAAAAGCCCTATGACAACAAAGAAGCAATTACCAACAGAAAGTGTTATAGAAGCAGTGATAAAATGGGATTTAGGTAATATTCAGGATTCAAGTGAATGCACAAATATATATATATATATATATATATATATATATATATATATATATATATATATATATATATATATATATATATATATACATATATGAATTCTTAATGACAAAAATAACCCTAAAGGCTACAACTCGACCATCAAAAGCAATAAGAAATTATCTTTTAAAGTTAGTACCTGCTCTTTCTCAAAAAGGGTTTGTTGTAATCCCTTTAGAGCATTCGCCTTAGTTTCCAATGAATGACGCATCTCATCAATGCTATCCCGAAGTCTGAACATAAGAAACAATATACAAGATACAACTCTGTTAGACAACCCTCAAATATTCTTGTCATAAACAGGTGAACATTTTCATACTAATATAAACATCTATTACGGAAGCTGTTCAACTGTTAATGCATTGTGATATTATCTCACTCGCATCCCTTATTCTTCAAGGATGTTCAACTAATTCTAAGGAAGATTTTGGAGTTCATGGGTGTTGAAATTGATACAATAGTTAAAAAATATTCTATTTTGCGGGTATATGTGATGCATATAGCTCTCATTAACATCAAGTGACTTAATAATTTGAGTACCATATTCAAATTCATTATACAACTAGACAATGAGAATGATGCATGGAACAAATATTTTGACCATGTTAACAGGATACGGACTGAATTGAATTTTTCTGATTTCTCTAATTTTTCATGGGTGATACCTGTTTTAGGGTTTATCCTGTTTTCACTTTCATTCTAACACTAAAGCTATAGTTCATTACTGATTTTAGGGAGAAAATTTCTAAGACCATTCCAGTACAACCATATATATTCTGAGAAAAATCTGAAACTGGAAATTGAAAAAAATATGAAAAATAACAATGTTAGCCGCATCAACAATAGAGACCTTTAACGATAAAAAAACAGTAATTTAATTGTTTTTGAATGGAAATTATAGGCACTTGAAGAGAAATTACTTGTTGTTCGCTGCCCGTAACTGCTGCCTCTCAACATCCATTGATCGTAGAGCTTCACTGGCTTGCTGACGAGTGCGTTCCAACTCTTGATGTACTGCTGCTTGTTGAATTGAAGCTTGTTCAGCCTTGATGTTGACATCATGAAGGTGAGCTTCTATGTCGTCTTTTTCCTAATACAATGACTTTGAATCAGGATATCGACTTATGTTTGCAGAAACCGCCAAAAGGGATAGTCACTAAACATAAGAAGAAAAAAAAAAGCAGGAGTGTGCTCTAAAGATCTAAATGGCTTGTACATACATACTTTGAAAAGTTTATTCTAACCAGAATAGGCAATCAAAACTTTACAGCCTTAATCTGTAAAGTAATCGTTCCTTTGGAAGAAACACAGGCGTTGCCCGTGTGTTACATGATGAGGCCAGCTTAGCTGTGCCCCAATTTATTTTTCCACAATTCCTTGCAGTGCCTCTTAATGAAACAGATTGCCTTGTTTTCCCTTTCTTTTCTCAACCGTGCACATCTAGGGACCTTTAAAAGCTCACATGTTAGAGACCATTTGGGTATTCGCCTAGTCGGCTTATTATATGGACTAAAATATCTCTTTTTAATAATTCCATTGATCTTTTGAACTGAATTTTAGGAAATTTCAGAACTTCCGCTTCATCATCTTGCTTGATCTCAATCGTAGGATGCATCAGGACCCTCAAATGCAATGTTGAATCTTCATCAACTTATGGGTTCAAAAAGTTTTAAATCATGCAAAAAAGCCTTCATGAAGCAAGCTGCTCACTGCGATAGTATCCATAATGTCTTAGGGAAGAATGGTTACAAATATGAACTATGCAATGGATGGTGGGAACAAAAAAATACCTAGTGTTGAAAGTCCATTTGGAAATTGGTCACCAAGCGCCTTGTCATTCTCTGAGACGATATGAAGTGCAAAATTGCATATGGAAGTGATGTTTCCTTTCTTTGGTACAAGGTTTTTTATATAACTTATAATATGAAAGGCCCTTATGGGTGACTGGAATATTTTTTCGGATAATATTACGGTTGAAGACTTCAATTCAAATAGGAACCTGAATTCTAAATTAAGGTTCTACAAACATCATACTAATTAGAATGTGTCCTATGGAAAACTCTGACTGCTTATCATTAATAGAACATATCAAGCACTTTTCAACTTAGGGAGCCTAAAACTCTATATTAATCCCTTATATCAAAGCATAGAATTTGAATAAGGGCTGAAACGACCTGTGGAAAGTATGGGTTCTTTACTTGAAAGAGAAAAAATTAAGGTGGTTTGACTTACAACACTCTCTGGAGCTTGTGCATATATCCCACACATGTGCAACTTGCCAAGAATGTCAAACATAGCAAGGAATCTCTTTACTTGGGACATCTACAAGTTGATCACCAATCTTTATATAGAGAAGGCAAATTTCTTCATAACTTACTTTTGCCTTTATGGAACACCTATCAACCTCAATATCCTTGATTCTATCATGTTGGACTGGGTTACAACTTACAAGTAATGCCAATTGCAACCTTGTCACAATAAAGACTCATGGACCTATCCACATAAAACCCCAGCTACCTCAAGAGAATCTTTATTCTAGTAGTTCACATGTCCCATGTGCCATAACACCGAACTTAGATATTGCAGTAGACCTGGCAACCACCTCATGCTACTTGGTTCCCCAAGTAACCAAGTTTCCTCCAACCATCATGCAATACCCAGATGTAGATCTTCCATCAACAACAGATCTTGCCCAGTCCGCATCTGTGCAGGGCTCTATTCTTAAGTGCTCATATATCCAAAGAGAATCCCTTCCCAGGATACGATTTGAACTACCTAAGAATCTAAAATACTGCCTCTAGATGAGGGTTTCGAAGCATGCATAAACCGGCTCACTACACTCATTACATAAGCTATATCTAGACAAGTAAGAGAGATAAATAAGACGGCCAACAAGTCTGATATTTTTGCATCACCAAGAGGTAACTATATAAAATACTTCAATTTAAATTTAAAAAAAAAATTCATAAACTAGGCCGCCGTACGATCTCCCTCCAACAATCGATTGAGGGTTGACTTCAAGTACTACAGAGCACTGTAAAGTGTTGAGCTAACGTGCTTAGCTATCCCGTAGACACTGTAGAGTATAGGAAGAAGAGACAAAGCAACAAAGGGGGAGAGAGAAAGAGAGAGTTGACAAAGAATCTGGTGACGAAGTTCGACCGAAGCCTACGTCTCCGTGCGGTAAGACGTAACCTTTGAATCCACTAACTTTAAAAAAGTAGAGCTACCCTTGACAGGCCGAGGAGTGCTTATACAAGTAAACAGAGGGTAGAGTGGACTTGACTAGAGTCTGATTACCAGAAGTCTCGAGAAGCTCTGGAAAAGAAAAAGTAGAATTAAGAATAATGAATTCCGGTCTGCATTATTTACAGGGTTTATTATTTATAAAGCTTTGGAAAATATGAGGTTTTGGTTAATACTCGGGGGGATTTACCAAACCCCAGATAGTCTTCGTAGGCCCTAGGCAGGGCTGGCGGGTCCCACCATCATCTTTGTGGACCCCGGACGGGGCTGACAAGTCCCACGTCGTCCTCGTGGGCCCCAGGCGGGGTTGGCGGGTTCCACTGTCAGGCATTAGCCATATTTTACACCTACAATGATGACAATCGTGAAGTTGGTAGAGGAGGCAATGCTCGCTGGAGAACTATGCAGTCAAAGTTGGTAGTCGGCCCTAGGGACTAATTCGAGACTAGTCGGCCAAAACTTATTCTAACCCCTCCTCCCTCCCTAAACATATATGACATATGAACTAGCATAAATGTCAATAAGTATATTATATTAGTCGGTTAATAATAATACATACCTTCACACTTCATAGCATGGGTATAAATACATAAGTAACAGTCTAACAGAACAAAGTTGTATTAGCTTCATGCCCATGTCAGAAGACTCAGAACTAAGAATTCATTACAATATTTGTTTGACAATGTTTAATTTGTGAACAACCCCAATTTTGATTATAGGATTATATGGATATCAACAAATAAACAATAATTATTTGTCTATGTTTTTATCTAAGATTCTCAGGTGCTCAACAGATGATTACAGGGAAGAGCCAAAGTTGTGAGTCTTGCAACTCAAGACTTTAAGCCAATGTAAAAAAATCCAAACAAAATTGCTTGCAAAGACTCCTGGCAAAAAAAAATTTTGCTTGTAGAATGCTGCTTGGGGACTAGTCGGCAGTCGCTAGTCGGAGACTAGTCGGGATTCCGCACAGCAATGACATAATCGGAATTAATCGGTCGGCAAAATACCGCCTGGGGACTAGTCGCCGACTAGTACCGATTTTGATAGCATAGCTAGAAAAGACATCAAAACCCCAATACAAGTTGAACATCGTTCAGGTTCGACAAGGAGACCAGCCCCAGATCTCGGTTTGAGAAAACAAAAGTCGTCGGTCGTAGCTTTGAAAAAAAAGGTTAATTCATATTGTTAAATGGTGACGGCTAGGGTTTGGAGAGAATGGAAAGTCTCTTCATTAAGCGACTAAGCCCAATATATATATACAACATTACACAACGAACCCGACCCGTCTGTACATAAAACCCGACCCATCTCTATATACATTAACACTCCCCCTCAAACTCACGGTGGATTATATACCAAGAGTTTGCTGATAAAATACCAGAACCGAACAATGGTAAGAGACTTCATGAGGATGTCAGCAGTCTACTCCGTCGAGTGAATAAATGGCAAGAAGATGGTGTGGACGAGAAACTTCTGGCGAATATAGTGACAAGCAATCTCGATATGTTTCGTTCACTCGTGAAAAATCGGATTGCTAGCGATCGGAATAGCACTCCGGTTGTCACAAAAAAGAGGTGTGGACTCGGATATCACAACTCCCATGTCTAGTAGAAAACGGCAAAACCAGACAATCTCTGCGGTGGTGGAGGTTATAGCCTTTTATTCGGCTTCGGTGCTGGAGCGAGCAACGGACTCATGTTTCTTACTGCGCCAAGAAATGAGGGAGTTACCAAGGAACACACAGTAGCCGGTGGTAGAACAGCGAGTAGCAACATCTCCGGCCCAGTCTATATCGGAGTAGGCACGCAGCACTAGAGGAGAGGTGGAAGGTAGAAACAACGAACGGGTGATGGTACCCCGGAGATAGCAGAGGATCCGGAGAACCGCTGCCAAGGTTCAAAATTTTGATTTCGGCCAATATTTCCATACTGCAGGAATGTGGAAAATCGCACACCCCAAAACAAATTTTCGAAAAAAATCGCACCGAAGAAGTCGAACAATTTGCTTTGAGGGTTTAAAGTTTAAGGTTTTGGTTTTAAGGGTTTAGGAGTTAGGAGGTTCGAAATTTCAAAGAATTTTAAAATTTTCGATAAATTTTGGAATATTTCTGTCACCCACATTTTGTTTCGAGGGTCGCAAAAATATTTCGAGAAATTTCAAGAAATTTTAAGAGATTTTGAACCATGGGTATAATTCCCTGAGTGGCTTTATGACTTTTTCCGGATAATTATGGTCTTGATTTGACCCTTACTTTTGTAGTTTAAGACCTTTTATGCAATTAGAATGTGGATGATCCGGTTCATTTATGGACTTGTTGGATCAATTGGATCAACACGGATTCGTGGTTGCAGGCCCCGAGTCGATCCTTTTCTTTCTTTCCCTTGTATTTTTCTTTTCTTTCTTTTTTTCTTTCTTTTCTCTGTTCTTTTTTCCTGGATGGCCCTAACAGTCACTGGGGCCAGTCACCTGGGCTGGTCGGCCCTAGTTCCGAGGCTGGTGTGGGTCATCGCAGGGGCTTATTTGCACCTGCATTCTTTCCCAGGGTGATCCAGGCTTGAAGAATTACAGTCATCTAGCCTTTAGCAAATTTTGATGCCCATAATCGGATTATGTTCAGGCATGTCAAATGAGAGCAACATTATGTGATGAACCACATGGAAAAGTTTAAGGGACACTTGTAAGGATATCTACAGCAAAATTGGCAGCGGACGTCAAATTGGAGAAACTACAAGATTAAGTAAATTAAGAACTACATCTCTCAAATAATGCAAACAGGAACAAAGGGTTCTATGTGTCTACGAAAAACAAGAAAATAAAACACTGAGCCTTATCCCAACCATTTTCAGTTGGCTTTATATATCCTTCTTTGCTATCTATTTTCAAACACACCATGAAAAACAGACATACAAATGTGCATGAGCATACAGTTGCATCATAAAAGATTACCGTCCAAGAATAAACCCAAACAAAAAGGTCACCTTTTGTAGTTCTTGAATGCGTTGTTTAGCACGCTTGTGAAGTCGTCCAAACTTGGAATCCAGCTCAACATATTTATCATCACGCTCTTTTATCTCTTGTTCCATCTTATGTTGAGCTACAAAACCATAATACTATGTAATGATTTAAGATTTCACAGGATGTTTAGTAAAAAGTGGTGGATCATGCAATATAAATGTCCAATGAAGGGATAAAACAGACCGACTATTAGAATATCTAAAAACAAAGTCATTAGGCTTTGTATCTCTTATAGAGTTGTGTGATGAATGGTGACAAATTACATAGACAACATCCGATCATTCACAACCTTTATTAAATGTGAAACTACAAAAAACTGCATAATACAATCAAGTGTAGCTTAATTTCTTACCATATAATTAGGAAATCAGAGCAATATAAATAATATGCTTAACCTCATAGGAACATTCATTAAAAACCGGATGCGTAATCACTAAAAAGAATATTAAGACATTAAATTATCAGGATAATTAGCCAATCGAATTAAGACTTTAACAAATAAGTGTTCTAGAGTTTAGGATTCAATTTAGAGATTCGCTTGAAACTTTTTGGTAGACATTACTAAGCTAAATTTCTACGAAAAATAAATCTATTGGCAAGAACTAGTAAACGATGGAGATATATGCTCGTAACATGAACCTACAATTTCCCCAAAATATAAGAGATAATGAGTTCCTTTCATCAGGTTTCAAGCCCTTTTAAGGAATTTTTACAACGGATCAAATGTAGAAAGATAGACATATGCAGGGAAAAAAATTAATGTGAACTTCCTATAAATCTTTTTTTTTAGTTTATTTAAATTAATGTGAACTCACCAAAGAAAAATTAATGTGAACTCTCTATTAGCATTTTTTTTGTTTAGTACGTATTGAAATTCATTCCAATACCATATGCTTGCAATATATTCCATGATCTTGATAATTAGCCAAGGCATGCGGACAACAATATTAATTTCCCTACTAAGAGTTCAACGAGTTTATTAAGGAACTAGTAAGGTAAAGTCAATAACCAATAATATCATACAAGTGCCAACCAAATTATTAACACAAATGAGAGAAATTACTTAACAGACTAACACCATGTAAATTCAAGGAATCCCACGCCAACTCACAGTCCCAAGCCAAATCATGACGGTTTCTGCTCGAGCCCCCGTGGCACAAATAGTCTTTCTGTTTCGCGGTTGCATCTAAAAGTCCATCCCACAGAATACTGAGAGGATACTTTGGAACCCAATTGAAGTAGGATTGACCAGCTCTTTAGTCTACAATGTATTTCTCCTAGGTTTTCAAGGGTTACGACATTGCAGATGTTTTGATAGACTAATGACCTCTGTACTGATTTTCTTCACAAGTTGAACGCAAAACCAAAATAAGACAAAGGAAGCAGTGACTGGCGCCATTGATATCATATTAGAAGATGACAAAGGATTTTCAATTTAATACAAGTGTGTGATCTAATTCTTTGACATAATTGCAAATTGAATTCCAACGATTCTCCTTAACAGTGAATATCACCTGACTCTATAAGATTACAAGGAAAAAAATCTTAACCGGCAACAAATTAACACCCAGAAATGCAGCAGATACATTCCGCTCACCCTAGGACCAGAGATATCCTTTCTATTGAAGATAACAGCAGCATATAACAATAATAACTGGAGATGGATCTATGGCCAGAAATCAAATAAAAAGATAAAATTTAGATTATACTAAATTCAGATCTCCTTAATTATGTATTCGACTATATCAAGTAAACTGCAGCAATCTGACACACCTATAGAGCAATTTATGACTAATCTAATTTGAGATGGCAAACTGCAGCGATCTCGGGGCTGCTTCTCAAGTTCTTCTGGATGAAGAAGACAAGAAAGATAGTATGTAAAGTAAACTTTAATTCCAGTCAACAATTTCTTCATGTTAATAACTATAAACCGACACATTACAACCCTAATCCTTTGAGTATAATACCCTTGAGGTAACAGTGTGAGAGAAGAATAGCCCACAATATCTTTCTTCCCAGGTGGGCCTCCACATCTTAAAGGAGCATGCCCAGTCATCAAATGACTCGAAAAACTTTGGTGTCGGCCATCCAAACACCAAGGCCGAATTGCAATCTTAGCCCTAGTCAAGGATGGTCAACCATCAAGAAATGGATTAACTCGAGCATACATAAGAGGGCAATAAAGTCACACTACAAGCTCTTGCCGGGACACAAAGCTGTAACCCATAAATTAGCAATCCCATCTGTAGAAATGTAAATGAGAAATAAAGAAAATATCTCTAGAGAGGGACAAGCGCATGTGCAGAGGCAGGAGGAGAGACTACATGCTAATGGGCCCAACATGTAAGATAGTGGGATATAGAGGTGTAATCCACTGAATAGCAAGGTAGTAGGCCCAATGTTTAAACCCTTACACATAAAAGGAGAATAAAGATCTAAAATCCAGCTAAAGTGCATCCGGGAGGGTCTCTCACCAGCTGACACTCGAGTCATTAATAATAAGACATCCAACAGATGACGTTGATGTGACTTAAGTCGAAATGGAGGGCCGATATTGCCACGGAACGACACCTCCCTAAAAAGGGCTTGAAAACCCTAGCCACCGCCATCCCTTATCGGATAAGTGTGCCACGAATAGACCCCAAGCGGGATTCATGTCCATCGCACGTGGAAACCACGAGCCTAGAGTTCCCCTAACCCCTTTTATGTGTGTGGGTGTCACACATCCCTCCTTTCAATCGTAAGATAGTATGCGGCCAAGTGACGCCAACATGTGGGTGACATCACTTGAAGTTAAGAAAGTGAAACAAAGATCAGAACATTGTATCAAGGTAAGGAGCCATACATGAATGTCAAGATGAGTTGCCTTATGTTGTTATCCATTAAATTATGATAGTTAAATATCATTTAGGATGAATTTGAAGAACAAAACATGGCCCCATAGCTTGTCAAAAATCTAATCATGCTACCAAGGTTATATCCAATTAAATACAGCATAGAAATTCTACATGAAGCGAACTTGCTAACGGACTGTCTAACGATGCACGAATCTTATATGACTATCATACACTTTACGCTAGACTACGTGTTCAGATGTTATTCCTCTGTGTGGAATAGGAGACCACGGAGATAGTTCTTCTAAGGGATGGAGACGGTAGACGCAAGATCGCAAGACATGCCTTCTAGTACATCGTGTCTCGTACCGCACCCGAAACGCCGCACGACCGTCTCTGAATGCAAGTCGTATGACCATTCTTGTCCCTTCCGTTGTGTATAGTGTTGTTGTCATACTCCCAAGGTCTCCCAAGCAGGATATGACAGCAGTCCATATCAAGATCGAAACAAACCAAAGAAAATCAAAGATCGAAGAAAAAGATCGGAGGTCGAAGATTGAAGATTGAAGATTGAAGAAGAAAGAATATTCAAGTTCAAAGCAAGTCGAAGAACAAGTGAAGAATCAAGAAGAAGAGTAAAGCAAAGCCTCTAATCGATCACGCACAAAGCCTCGAATGATCAAGCACCAGATCACTCTCTTTTCATTTCTTTTACTTATTATAATCTTTGTACTTCGAAATTGAGTATCAAATAATCACAGATGGAATTCCCCGCAATATCCTGATATATTTTGTACTCCGCTCCCTCAAAACGAGTCCATTTGAATTTGTATTTGAGTAAAAAAAACAAATGTTGCTCATACACCCCCTGAAGTTTTTATTGTTCCAAATCGGTCCCTATAGTTTTAAATGTTATCACAATACCCCCTTTTGTCAACTACTAAATTTCCTCTTTTGGTAATTTATATCTAATCAGAACTGAATTGGAGAGGGTCTAAATGTAGTTTACTAACTATAGGGGGTTAATTAATTTTTGGCTAAACTTCAAGTGGCTAAAGTGTAATTTACCTTAAAAAAATAAATACTAGCTTTCAAGGTTTCTTTTAACATCTCTTTAATGATTTTGCATACATTAGCATGCCAATATATGTGAAACCCAATTATTTCCTGTTAGATCACTTTTGGGTAATATGTCATATTGAACTGTGGGTTCTTTGGCTTCCGTAGAGATTTTTATTCAAAGAGGTCAAGATAAGGCAACCCACGATATATAGCATAGCAATAAGAGTACTCAAAAGTATCATTCACTGACCAGCTGTAGCTGAATTTTAAGTTCTACATCTAGCAAACAGCATTTTACACTGTGAAAAGCTGGTCAAACATGTAACTATTAACTTTACAATAGACTGAAATGCTAGAAGAGACCAAAAAATTGTGGACATGTAAGGTATTGGACGGGCAGAAATAAGTTACTTTTGATGTATCCCTAGAATATTAGTTTTTTGTCTGCTCACTTCCAGGACACTCCTACCCACCTTAGAAAACAAAATTATCGAGTAGCCACGATCTTTTGACCCATCAAATAGAACCATCTCTACTTAAAAAAATAAAATAAAAAAGAAATAAAGGAAGATGAAACGGGAGCGAACATACTGCAAAAAAGATATGTACAGTCATACAGAGATGGATCTAGTTATTCTAGGAACGGAGTCATGAGCAAAAAAGATGAAGGAAATCAGCACAAAATATAACTAAAAATATCATTAAGAGGATGATGGTATCCATCAAACAATGGCCAAGAACTAAACTAAATGTCAACCATCAAACTGACTTCTGAAGCTAATATGAATTTTTTTTGTTATTAGATATTTCATGTATAAGGTTTAAAGTCACAAATGTAACCAATCAGAGCTGTAACAAAATGCAGCAGGAGCAGATACAGGTGTGCAGAATGTGTTCTTATTATGAAAGCAACAACTAACCTTCAACAAGCTTCATAGTAAGCTCTTGGACCTTCCCATCAGTCTCAGAGTACGCCACCCTGAGATGTTCCAGAGCATCTTCTGCTGCCTTATGTGTTTCTCTTTGATCCTGAACTTCCTTGTTCAAACACTTAATCGTTTCGTAAAGGTGATTCACTTGCTCAGAAGCCACTCCATTTTGTCCACATCCATTATCTTCCCTAGAAACCTCCGTCTGTATAAGGAGTTGAGATGTGATAGTCCCAACTTGAGCCTTCAAGTAATCATTTTGAAAACTGAGCTCCATAAGAAATCGCATCAATTCATCATGGGTTTGATCAAGGCTAGCAGCAACATTGTGAACACCATTGCCAGTGCCAAAATTAACAGCAGAATCATCTATTATGTGGTTCATATCAAGAAGCTGCTTTGATGGTTTTGCAGTATCTTCCCTTTGAATATCCACTATTCCATTACTCCTACCTTCCAGGCTTGATACGGTTATGTTTGCCATGTTTTCCTCGGTCGCCATTTGGACTGGAACAACTCAGACCTAACAAAGAAAACATAAGCATGTTCTTATCACCATTACACAAATTAAAAAACTCACAATCACAACAGAGGTGTACTAATCGTAACATATAATAATACATTTCATGAGTTACTCGGAGAAATCTCAGGAAGTAAAAGATCAACTAGTGCCTTCATGAAGTTATTTGCTTGGTGTTGTAGCTTGATACCACCTCTCAGGGCCTTACTGACAATCTACATCTCGAAACCCGTATTCTTCTTTTGGAATGCTATGTAGCGAGTACACTATCAGTTATGCTAATGTGTGAACTTCCATGAATGGAGTGAAACATAGTCAAACCCCGTGTCTCAAAACCTAGAATTTCCCACACCCATTTGATATTATTTTCCTCAAACTTCACTCCGTAAGCACGTCCTGCTAAATTTCCGCACCATTCAAACCACCTCTCCCTCTCTCAAAATGCATCATGCCATGGTCTTCCAAGAGGGTTTAAAGCATAGCCCATCACTATAATTCAAACCAAATTCATTATAATTAATAAAGAAATGTGAAAATATCATAAGTGATGTAGCTTAATCGCATAAATCTGGCCCTCGCCAGGAATCTACGACAAACAAAATCCGCTCGGACCCGCATTCATCTTTTGAGTCACAGTTGCTAAGCTATTGGCTATGCTAGGTGTGATCCTCCATTAACATGGAGTCAAACAGAATAGAACCCATGTCTCTAAATCTTGACTTTCCCACATCCATTCAATCCTGTTTCTCACACTACAACAAGGATGTATGTATGACCAAATCTATGCATCATTCTAAATCACGTCTCCCTCTAAAGCATGCATCATACCCTGTTCTTCCAGTAGGCTTTCGAACATCACCACTAGTAATTCAGACCAAATTTTCTTGCATAATCTCACCATCTATGGAATCTGATACATGATTGTCCTCGGATCCAAACTCAGATGCCAGAAATCGCAATCTCCACGAAAATGAACACAAAGTTTTGATTTTTTTTTTTTTTTTTTTTGGGGGGGGGGGGGGGGGGGGGGGGGGGGTAAGATGTAAGTTTTGAGATCTTGTAATGGAAAAGAAGGAATTGGCAAGAAAACAATATCCAGGAGACAGAGATCAGTGGCTAACACTTACCCGATAAATGCAATCCGACGTTCGGAACTCCTTTTTTCGTCCTTCCGATACTTGAATCGGAGGTGGAAGTGGGAGATTGAGACGATTTTGAGATGGGTATTGACCCCTATTGGGTGTTTCGGCCCGTCGGCAGGATTTATCTCAAATCTCGATAGAGAGGGAAGGAGAACCGGATCCGGTCGGCACGAGGGGGGGCAGCCGGTCCGGTGGGGGCTAACTATCGTGTGAAGTAAAGAGAGACGGTTATGAAACTAAATCACAATGTGGAAGAATTATAAAAAAAAAAAGGATTTTTTTTAAAATAGTATGTAAATAATAAATATTTAAAAAATAGTTGATCGTTGCAACCGCTTGAGCAGGTGCCCCGTCCGTTAGCAACTGACACCCTTTGGATCCAATCGCTCCAGCCCAACTGGACTAAGCTATTTTTTAAGATAAAATAATAAAAGAGAAAGAAGCGTTATTCGCGCCCACTTGTTGTTGTCGGGTTTCTCGCGAATCACTTCCAAGATACATCGGCCTTTGTGAGACTAGACGCAGCAATGGTGAAGGACTCACTAATAGGAATCGACGACACGGGTTTCTCTGGTAGAGAATAAAGAATAATAAAGAGAATAACGCTTTAAGGAAAGCGGATTTACATGCTTCAATTTTTTATTCATATTGATTTCTGTCTCCATGATCTCGGTCCACAAGTTGTCCAACAATCTTAATGCGTTATCTCTAATGGAGACCGAGACTACTGCTGCCACCATCAAAGTCATGAACTAAGACCTTATTTGTCTCGACGGATTCGATGGGACAAACTTCACTTGTTGGCAAGACAAGTTGAAGTTTCTTCTTACGGCGTTGAAGGTCTTCTACATTCTCGATCCTGATTTTTCGGCTATTCCAGAATATGAAGAAGGAGAATCCAAAGAGCGTGCTGCCAAAAGAAAGAAGCTGCAAGAAGATGAACTTATGTGCCGAAGACATATCCTCAATGCTCTCACTGATCGTCTGTACGATCTCCACCGATAATCCGTTTGTGAAAGAGATATGAAAGCCATTAGAATTCAAATACAAGGCGGAAGAAGAAGGCACAAAGAAATTCCTCATGTTCCACTACTTCGACTTCCATATGGAAGATAGTAAACCTATTCTTCCTCAAGTCCATGAATTACAAATTCTAGTTAACAAAATGAAAGCAATGAAGATTAGATACCTGAGTCATTCCAAGTGGGAGCAATTATTGCCAAATTATCACCGAGTTTGAAAGACAATTGTGGGTACAAAATTTGGCCAACGCCCGACGACGGGACCCACTAACCCTGCCTGGGGGTCCACAGAGACGACAACGTTACCCACTAGCCTTGTCTGGGGGTCCACAGAGATGACGCCGGGACCAACCAGCCCCCGATCCCGACGACAGCTGCAGGAACCGCCCCTATCCTTGGTTCCTTTCCAAAAAACTCTATAAATAGCAGACCCGACAAGTGTAAGAGGAGGAATGATCTGATTTCTGAATCAGACTTTCGAAAATCCAGAGCTCTGACATCCCAACCTTTCAATTTCTTTCTGAGGAGAGACAAGTGACACTCGGACTGTCGAGGTCACTTCAGTTCAAGTGTTAGTGAATTCAGATTGCTCTTTATAGCACGGAGACGTAGGCTTCAACCGAACTCCGAAATCACATTTGTGTCAACTCTCAATCGATCTTCCTCTATCCACAACCCTTCGAATACCAAACAAATGTTCGATTAGACTTTCGACACGACCCTATTGACTGGTTGGGCGGAGTGTTCGGATCGTCACGGAGATCATCCCCCACAGTTTAGCGTCGTCTGTGGGATCGGTTCAAAAAGCCCAGTCCGTTCGATGACTATATTGTATCGGTTGAGCAGACAACCGACCCTGATAGTCATACTTCTCAGTTCTCTCGGTTGAGCAAACAATCGATCGGACACGAGCGATTTGGTTACTTCCTCTGCCTTCCCTAAAATGGCAAAGACAAAGCATCAGGATCATCCAGAGGGAAGTAACACTCAACGGAATCAACCTCGTACAGAAACTCGATCAATGAGTCAATGACTCAATTTTGGGTTACCTCTTACTCGCCCAGAAGTAGCAGCTCACTCCGAAAATGGGAGATCGGTCGACCGACCGATCCCTTCGCCACTCCGACAGTCGGTGGGACAAACCACTCCCGCTCCAACGAAGGACCCTCCACCAACTTACCAAATCTCGGCACTCGGCTTTCAAATGTTGCAGTTAACAAAGCAAAATACCACTCTCACTGCTGAGAGAAACGCTCTCAAAAAAGTAGCTTCCGATGCCAGGGTCGTTCTTGCCATCCCTTCCATCAGTAATGACAAAGTCGGTCTACTATAACAACCCATCCACTTCGAACAACGGAGGTCTTTCGGCCACGCAACCCAAGTGAAGAGTTCTCGCAAACCAACTCCCTCAGCAAGTCCTCGGAAGCAGAGCATCTGGGATCGCATCGACGATCAATCTTCGCAGCCATCTTCAGGCCACAACTTGTGTTAGGCAGGCACAGGCTAAACCCAACCTGCGAGTGAGCCATCGGATGAAAGAGTCGACGTTGAAAAACCGGGCCACTCCTTACCTCCCTCAACGTTGAGACTCTCAAATCGATCTCCATCACCAAAGCTACCCGACAGCAATTCAAGGCGGAGACCAAGACCCCTCAATCTTGCCCCTGGACCAACACCAAGGTCGGGGACTCGGTCGTAGGGAAGGATATTCTTCAGCTGGACCCCTCCATCGAAGCCTACTTCAAGTTCCCTTCTCGAAGAACTGGAGAACTCCGACTCTACCGAAATTCAATTGCCTTAAGGAAGATCCAATTCTTTACATTCTAGCGTTCAAACAATCTTTGACACCGCATAAGAAAGAGAACAACATACTCTGTCGCACCTTCGCCGGCAGCCTCGACGAGCCTTCTCTCGATTGGTATCACAACCTTCGCGTTGGATCGGTCATCCAGTTCGAAGTCCTTGCGAACCACTTCGTCCAGCATTATCAACTTAACCTCAAGCCAGAGAAGAAGCTTGATTCTCATTATTGATTGAGGATGGGAGCCGATAAGAGTCTTCGTAACTTCACGCAAAGATTCTGCAACGAGCATGTCGCTCTCTCTGGACGACATCTTGATGATGAAGCCATCATGTTGGCCTTTCAAAATGCTCTCCACTTAGATCTACACATTTACAACAACTTCATCCATAATCCTCCACCTTCCCTTGGTGCGATGTTCAACCGTATCCAACGGAAATAGAGGTTGAAGACGACCAGATGGCTCGAAAGGGACGCGAATGCAGGCGACAACCCATCTAGAAAGAAGCGCCGAAGCAAATGGACAAAGCTCACAACGCAAAAATATCGGGACCTCCACCCGTCAAGCGACCAAGAGAAGATGGTCGCAG
Source organism: Chamaelirium japonicum (assembly GCA_947650365.1). Lineage (NCBI taxonomy): Eukaryota > Viridiplantae > Streptophyta > Magnoliopsida > Liliales > Melanthiaceae > Chamaelirium > Chamaelirium japonicum. Next base: position 21,973,405 of record OX393550.1, on the reverse strand, counting down.
ATCGCCTCCAAGAAAAGTGATTTTCACCGATTGGACTCTTTCAATCGAGCAAATTCTGGATTAGATCCAACACGAGAATTCCTTCGGTGGCCGAACCCTCTGCAACCAGATACTAAACTCACTATCGACAGATCTGTATACTGCAATTTTCATCGCAGTCACGGTCATCCAACCGCTCGGTGCTTCCGACTGAAGTATCACGTGGAAGACTTGTTGCGTGAAGGCCATCTCTAAGAGTTTGTCAAGAATGGACGGGATCAGTGTAAACCTTCTTCAGCAAAAGGTAAGGAAGCTTGTTGGGTCTACCATATATCCGCTCACTTATCTCCAATCGTTGTGCGGGCCAATGTTTTCAGCATCCATGGCGCATTGCACCATCAAATGTTAACCAGGAAGAAAGTAGATCGGCAAGTTCGACGCATCTTTAATGTTCGCTCGACAGCGAACAAGGAAGACAGTTGGATTGAGAAACCCATCAAGGGCTTGGCGTGGCCATCGATCATCTTCAACGACATAGACCTTCAAAGGGTACATACTCCACATCGGGATCCCCTGTTCCTGCGGTTCATCATCGATGGAAGTACCATTAACCGAATCCTCATCGACACCTGCAGTTCAATTGACATTATGTTCTCAAATTGCTTTAAGTGTCTGGGGCATAAGTATTCAAGCCTCGACGTCGTCCCCACCGTCATCACCGGCTTCAATGGCGAGCAAAGCATGACCATGGGAGAGTAAGATTCACTCTGGACCTTAGCAGAGAAACTCGAGTCTCTGTGAGGTTTGACGTCGTCAAAGCAACATCCAACTACAACATCATTCTTGGACGAGCCTTCCTCCACCAGATCAATGTCGTATCTTTGTCGTACCACCAACTCCTCAAATTTGCAATGGGAGAAGGCATTATCCGCATTCGGGGTGATCAACAGGCCAGGCGATCTTACGAAGCCGCCGTAGTGAAGATGGATCATAGAGAGAATCTCGCACCACCGAAGCGTCAGAGAGATAAAGCTGGCCCTTCTACAAGTTAGCAGCCAAATGAGCCCCTACTATCAGAACCTTTGTCTGTCGAGTGGGAGGCTCCACCTTCAATCGAAGATATCATCCGAGTAAACATTGGCGGTGGTGATCTCATTCGAGAGACATTCATCCGTACCTGTCTCAGCGACGTAGAAGCGCAAGATATGGTATCCTTTCTCCAGTCCAACGCCGACGTTTTCACATGGAGTTTCGAAGATATGCCAGAGATCGATCAGGATGACGCATCCCATCAACTCGCCATCAAAGAAGGGATAAACCCTATCAAGCAAAAACTCCGAACAATCCGACCAGAGTATTTGGCTGCAGTTCAAGAAGAGATCAACAAGTTGCTCGCGGCAGGTTTCATTCGTGAAGTAGAGTACCCAACTTGGATCTCCAACATCGTTGTAGTTCCTAAGAAGAATGAAAAGATCAGGGTCTGCATCGACTTCACCAATCTCAATAAGGCTTGCCCCAAAGACCCATTCCACATGCCAAAAATAGACAGGCTCGTCGACGCCACTACTGGCCACGAGCTCCTATCCTTCATAGATGGTTACTCCGGATACAATCAAATTCCTTTATATCCTAACAATCGAGAGAAAACATGCTCTGTGACAAACAGAGACCTCTACTGCTATAATGTCATGCCCTTCGGTCTCAAGAATACTGGATCTACTTATCAGAGGCTAGTCACGAAAATATTCGAAGAACAAATTGGTCGTAACGTCGAAGTCTATATCGACGATCTCCTCACCAAAAGCCGTAGTCATGAAAATCACCTCTCTGATCTTGCCGAAACATTCTAGGTCCTTAGAAGATATTGTATGAAATTGAATCCAGCTAAGTGTGCCTTCGGAGTTCAATCGGGTAAATTCCTGGGTCATCTGGTGACAAGAAGGGTTATCGAAGCAAATCCTGATCCAATTCGAGCAATCCACGAGATGTCGTCACCTTCCAATCGAAAAGAGGTGTAACGCCTCACGGAAAGATTGGCGGCCCTCAACCAATTCATCTCTAAATCTTCTGATAAGTGCAAGCCCCTCTTCGATAAACTACGAAAAGCAGACACTTCAGGGTGGAACCTAATTTGTAAGCAAGCCTTTCAAAGTGTCAAATACTATCTCACACGAGCTCCTATCCTGACGGCTCCACTGTCAAAAGAAAATCTCTGGCTCTACCTCGCCGTCACCGATTAAGCCATCAGCACAGTCTTGGTCAGTAGAAGAGAAGGCATTGAATGCCCAATTTACTACACCACCCATACTCTTCTGCCAGCAAAGACTTGCTATTTAAAAATCGAGAAGGTTACACTGCCTCTACTAACAGCGTCGCGGCGACTCTGACCCTACTTCGTTTCTCACTTGGTCATAGTCTTCTCAGAACATCCACTCAAAGACATCCTCGATAAAGCAGATCAAGCTGGTAGAATAACCAAGAGGGTGATCGAGAGGAGGTTCCTCGGTATTCAATTCAAACCTCGTATCTCTGTTAAGGGACAAGCCATTGCTGATTTCCTTGCCGACTTCCCTATGGAAGATCTCATCATCTTAGAGGATGACCTTGAGATGCATCTCGACGACAATGACAAACCAAATCTTAATCCGGGTCCTAAGACCTTCAATTCTAGCCCTGAGGCTCCCATTACTTTGCCTGCTCGATGGAAGCTCTATGCTGATGGGGCTTCAAGCGCGATCGGTTCGAGAATTGGGATAGTTCTAATATCCACTGAACGCGACCATCTTCAAAAGGCAATTCTTCTCAGATTCTATGCTACCAACAACAAAGTCTTATGGGGCTATCGGACAACACCTCGATGATCAACTGGCTTCTCGCCCTTTCGCCTAACTTATGGGTTAGAAGCAATTTTTCCAACCGAAGCCATTTCTCCAACTCTGAAGACTATAGCGATTGAGGAAGGGATCAATAACAAACTTTGGACCAATGATTTTGATTACTCAGAGGAGTTGCGTGATCAGGCAATAATCCGTATCGCCAACTATCAACAAAAGATATAGTTTCACACTAGAGACCTTGTTCTCAGGGCAGTCTTCTCCAACAAAAGGGAACATGGTAGTGGAAAACTAGCCCCCAACTGGAAAGGACCCTACATCATCGAATCGGTAGGCTCGTACGAATGTATTAGAATGGTTTTCTTCATACGAATTAATTAGAATGGCTATATTCGTTCGTACGAATGAATTAAATTGGCTATATTCGGACGGATGAATTATAATGGCTCGTACAAATGAATTAGAATGGTTACCTTCATATGAATGAATTAAAATGGCTACATTTGTTCAAATGAATTAGAATGGCTACATTCGTACGAATGAATTATAATGGCTCGTACGAATGAATTTGAATAGCTACCATTGTACGAATGAATTAGAATGGCTCGTACAAATGAATTAGAATGACTATCTTTGCACGAATGAATTAAAATGGCTACATTCGTTCGAATGAATTAGAATGGCTACATTCATACAAATGAATTAGACTGGCTTATATAAATGAATTAGAATGGCTACCTTCGTACGAATGAATCAAAAATGCTATATTCGTACTAATGAATTAGAATGGCTCGTACGAATGAATTAGAATGGCTACCTTTGTATGAAATAATTAGAATGGCTACATTCGTATGAATAAATTAGAAAGGTTATATTCATTCATACGAATGAAATAGAAATACTACATTCGTACGAAGGAATTAGAATATCTATATTCATTCGTATGAATGAATTAGAATGGCTACCTTTGTACGAATGAATTAGAATGACTATATTCATTCGAACGAATGAATTAGACAAGATACATTCGTACGAATAAATTAGATGGTTACATTCGTACGAATGAATTATAATTGCAACATTCATTCGTACGAATGAATTAGAATGGCTACATTCGTATGAATGAATTAGAATGGTTTGTACAAATGTATTAGAATGGCTTCCTTCGTACAAATGAATTAAAAGGCTATATTCGTATGAATGAATTAGAATGGCTATATTTGTTCATACGAACGAATTAGATTGGCTACATTCGGACGAATGAATTAGAATGGCTTGTACAAATGAATTAGAATGGCAAACTTCGTATGAATGAATTAAAATAGCTATATTCGTTCGAATGAATTAGAATAGCTACATTCGTACTAATGAATTAGAATGGCTCATACGAATGAATTAGAATAGCTACCTTCGTAGCAATGAATTAGAATGGCTACATTCGTACGAATGAACTTGAATGGCTACATTTGTTCGTAGGAATGAATTAGAGTGGCTACATTCGTACGAATGAATTAGAATAGCTTGTACGAATAAATTAGAATGGCTACATTAGTACGAATAAATTAGAATGGCTACATTCATTCGTACGAATGAATTGGAATGACTATATTCGTATGAATAAATTAGAATGGCTCGTACGAATGAATTAGAATGGCTACCTTCATACGAATGAATTAGAATAGCTATATTCGTACGAATGAATTAGAATGGCTACATTCGTTCGTACGAATGAATTAGAATATCTTCTTTCGTATTAATGAATTAGAATGGCTCGTACGAATGAATTAGATTGGTAACCTTCGTACGAATGAATTAGAATGGCTTCATTTGCACGAATGAATTTGAATGGCTATATTCATTCGTACGAATGAATTAGAATGGCTTATGCAAATGAATTAGAATGGTTACCTTCGTACGAATGAATTAGAATGGCTATATTCATACGAATGATTTTAAATGGCTATATTTATTTGTTCGAATGAATTAGAATTGCTATATTCATATGAACGAATTAGAATAGCTATATTTGTATAAATGAATTAGATTAGGTTATACGAATGAATTAGAATGGCTACATTCGTTCGTACGAATGAATTAGAATGGCTACATTTGTACGAATGAATTAGATTGGCTCGTACGAATGAAATATAATAGCTACCTTCGTAAGAAAAAATGAATGAATTAGAATGACTACATTTATTCATACGAATGAATTGGAATGGCTATATTCGTAAGAATGAAATAGAATGGCTTGTACGAATTAATTAGAATGGCTATCTTTGTACGAATGAATTATAATGGCTACATTCATTCGTACGAATGAATTAGAATGTCTACATTCGAACGAATAAATTAGAATGGCTCATACGAATGTAAAAGAATGGGTACCTTCGTATCAATGAATTAGAATGGCTACATTCGTATGAACGAATTAGAATGGCTATATTCATACGAATGAATTAGAATGGCTTGTACGAATGAATTAGAATAACTACCTTCGTACGAATAAATTAAAAGGGCTATATTCGTACGAATAAATTAAAATGGCTACATTCATACGAATGAATTAGAATGTCTACATTCGTACGAATGAATTAGAATGGCTTGTACGAATGAATTAGAATGGCTACATTCGTTCATACAAATGAATTGGAATGACTACCTTCGTACGAATGAATTAGAATGGCTAAATTCGTTCATACGATTGAATTAGAATGGCTATATTTGTACGAATGCATTAGAATATCTCGTACGAATGAACTAGAATGGCTATCTTCGTCAGAATGAATTAAAATGGCTATATTCGTACTAATGAACTATAATGGCTATATTCGTTCATACGAATAAATTAGAATGGCTACATTTGTATGAATGAATTGGAATGGCTACATTCGTAAAAATGAATTAGAATGGATACATTCGTACGAATGAATTAGAATGGCTATATTCGTACGAATAAATTAGAATGACTACATTCATATGAATGAATTAAAATAGTTACATTTGTACGATGAATTAGAATGGCTACATTCGTTCGTATGAATGAATTAAAATAACTATATTCATACGAATGAATTAGAATGACTCATACGAATAAATTAGAATTGCTAATTTCGTACGAATGTATTAGAATGGTTAAATTCATATGAATAAATTAAAATGACTATATTTTTAATACAAATGAATTAGAATAGCGACATTCGTACGAATGAATTAGAATTGCTTGGACAAATGTATTAGAATGGCTACCTTCGTACGAGTGAATTAGAATGGCCACATTCATACGAATGAATTAGAATGGCTATCATTCGTACGAAGGTATCTATTATAATTCATTCGTAAGAGCCATTCTAATTCATTCGTACGAATATAGCCATTTTAATTCATTCGTACGAATGTTGTCATTCTAATTCATTCGTACTTAAGTAGCCAAACTATTTCATTTGTACGAGCTATTCTAATTCATTCATATGAATATAGCCATTCTAACTCATTTTTACTAATTAAGGTAGCCATTCTAATTCATTCGTACGAGCCATTCAAATTCACTCATACGAATGTAACCATTCTATATCATTCGTACGAATAAATATAGCTATTTAATTCATTCGTATGAATGTAGCCATTCTAATTCATTCATATGAACGAATGTACCCACTCTAATTCATTGATATGAATGTAGCCATTCCAATTCATTCGTACGAAGATAGCCTTTCTAATTCATTCGAACGAGCCATTCTAATTCATTCGTATGAAAGTATCCATTATAATTCATTCGTATGAATATAGTCATTCTAATTCATTCATATAAAGGTAGCCATTCTAATTCATTCGTACGAGACATTCTAATTCATTCGTATGAGCCATTCTAATTCATTCGTACGAGATATTCTAATTCATTCGTATAAACAGATATAGTCATTCTAATTCATTCGTATGAATATAGCCATTCTAATTCATTCAGACAAAGATAGCCATTCTAATTCATTTATACGAGCTATTCTAATTGATTTGAATGAATGCAGCCATTTTAATATATTCCTATGAAGGTAGCCATTCTAATTCATTCATACGAGCTATTCTAATTGATTCGTATGAATGTAGTCATTCTACTTCATTCGTATGAATGAATATAGCCATTCTAATTCATTCGTATAAATATAGCCATTCTAATTCATTCGCACAAAGGTAGCTACTCTAATTCATTCGTAAGAGCCATTCTAATTTTTTCGTATGTATGTAGCCATTCTAATTCATTCTTGTGAACAAATATAGCCATTCTTATTCATTTGTACAAATGTAGCCATTCTAATTTATTTATACGAAGGTAGCGATTCTAATTCATTCGTACAAGCTTTTCTAATTCATTCGTTTGAATGTAGTCATTCTAATTCATTCATACGAACGAATGTAGCCATTTTAATTCATTCGTATGAATGTAGCCATTCTAATTCATTCGCATGAAGATAGCTATTCTAATTCATTCGTACGAACCATTCTAATTTATTTGTATAAATGTAACTATTTATTTCATTCGTGCAAACGAATGTAGCCATTCTAATTCATTTGTAGAAAGGTAGCCATCCTAATTCTTTCGTACAAGCCATTCTAATTCATTTGTACGAATATTGCCATTTTAATTCATTCGTATGAATGAATTTAGCTATTCTAATTCATTCATACGAATGAAACCAATCTAATTCATTCGTTTGATTGTATCTATTCTAATTCATTGGTACAAACGAATGAAGTCATTCTAATTCATTCGCACAAATATAGCCATTCCAATTTATTTGTATGAAGGTAGTTATTCTAATTTATTCGTACAAGACATTCTAATTTATTTGTACGAATGAAGCCATTCAAATTCATTCATACGAGCCATTCTAATTCATTCGTACGAATGTAGCCATTCTAATTCATTCATACGAATGAATTTAGCCATTCTAATTCATTCCTATGAATGTAGCCATTCTAGTCCATTCGTACGAAGGTTGTCATTCTAAGTCTTTCGTAGGAGCCATTCTAATTCATGCGTACAAATATGACAATTGTAACTCATTCGTGCGAACGAATGTAGGCATTCTAATTCATTCGTACGAATGTAGCCAGTCTAATTCATTCGTACGAAGGTAGCTATTCTAATTCATTCGTACGAGCCAATCTAATACATTCGTATGAATATAGCCATTCTAATTCATTCGTACGAACAAATGTAGCCATTCTAATTCATTCGTACGAAGGTAGCCATTCTAATTCATTTGTACGAGCCATTCTAATTCATTCATATGAATATAGCAATTCTAATTCATTTGTACAATGGTAGCCATTCTATTTTATTTGTACGAGCCATTCAAATTCATTAGTACGAATATAGCAATTCTAATTCATTCGTATAAACGAATATTTCTAATTCATTTGTATATATATAACTATTTTAATTCATTCGTATGAACGAATGCAACCATTCTAATTCATTTGTATGAACGTAGTCATTTTAATTCATTTGTACAAAGGTAGCCATTCTAATTCTTTCGTACGAGCCATTCTAATTCATTTGTACAAATGTAGCCATTCCAATTCATTTGTACTGTTCTAATTCATTCGTACGAATAAAGCCGTTGTAATTCATTCGTATGATTGCAGCCATTCTAATTCATTCATACGAACGAATGTAGCTATTCTAATTCATTTGTACGAATATAGCGATTCTAATTCATGCGTACGAAGGTAGCCATTCTAATTTATTCATACAAGATATTCTAATACATTGGTATGAATGTAGCCATTCAAATTCATTCGTACAAGACAACCATACTAATTCATTCGTACGAGCCCTTCTAATTCTTTCCTATGAATATAGCCATTCTAATTCATTCGTACAAATGAATGTAGCCATTCTAATTCATTCCTATGAATGTAGCCATTCAAGTTCATTTGTACGAAGGTAGCCATTCTAAGTCTTTCGTAGGAGCCATTCTAATTCATTCGTACGAATGCAGCCATTGTAACTCATTCGTGCGAACAAATATAGCCATTCTAATTCATTCATTGGAATATAGCTAGTCTAATTCATTCGTACGAAGGTAGCCATTCTAATTCATTCGTACGAGCCATTCTAATTCATTCATACGAATGTAGCCAATCTAATTTATTCGTACGAACGAATATAGCCATTCTAATTCATTTGTACGAATGTATCTATTCTAATTCTATTGTACGAATGTAGCCATTCTAATTCATTCCTAAAAGCTATTCTAATTCATTAATATGAACGTAGCCATTCTAATTCATTCACACAATAGTAGCCGTTCTATTTTATTCGTACGAGCCCTTCTAATTCATTAGTACGAATGTAGCCATTCTAATTCATTTGTATGGATGTAGCCATTCTAATTTATTCGTACGAAGGTATCTATTCTAATTCATTTGTACGAATATTGCCATTCTAATTCATTCGTACGAACGAATGTAGCCATTCTAATTCATTCGTACGAATATTGCCATTCTAATTTATTCGTACGAAGGTAACCAATCTAATTCATTCGTATGACTATAGCCATTCTACTTTATTCATACGAACGAATATAGCTATTCTAATTCATTCTTACAAAGGTAGCCATTCTAATTCATTCGAACGAGCCATTCAAATTCATTCATAAGAATGAAACCATTCTAATTCATTCGTACGAACGAATATAGCCATTCTAATTCCTTCGTACGAATGTAGACATTCTAATTCATTCATACGAACAAATGTACCCATTCTAATTTATTGATATAAATATAGCCATTCCAATTCATTCGTACAAAGGTAGCCTTTCTAATTCATTCGTACGAGCTATTCTAATTCATTCGTACGTATGTAGCCATTCTAATTCATTCGTAGGAATGTAGCTATTCTAATTCATTCATACAAAGGTAGCCATTCTAATTTATTTGTACAAGACATTCTAATTCATTCGTATGTGCCATTCTAATTCATTCGTACGAGATATTCTAATTCATTCGTACGAACGGATATAGCCATTCTAATTCATTTGTATGAATGTAGCCATTCTAATTTATTCGTACGAAGATGGCCATTATAATTCATTCATACAAGCTATTCTAATTGATTCAAATGAATGTAACCATTCTAATCTATTCGTATCAAGGTAGCTATTATAATTCATTCGTACGAGATATTCTAATTGATTCGTACAAATGTAGCCATTCTAATTCATTCGTACAAATGAATATAGCCATTTAAATTCATTCGTACGAATATAGTCATTCTAATTCATTCGTATGAAGGTAGCTACTCTAATTCATTCGTAAGAGCCATTCAAATTTATTCGTACATATGTAGCCATTCTAATTCATTCGTACGAAAGAATATAACCATTCTTATTCATTTGTATGAATGTAGTCATTCTAATTCAATCATACAAAGGTAACAATTCTAATTCATTCGTATGAGCATTTCTAATTTATTCGTTTAAATGTAGCCAATCTAGTTCATTCATACGAACGAATGTGGCCATTCTGATTCATTCGTGCGAATATAGTAATTCTAGTTCATTCACACGAAGGTAGCCTTTCTAATTTATTCGTATGGGCGATTCTAATTTATTTGTATAAATGTAACTATTTTAATTCATTCGTACGAACGAATGTAGCCATTCTAATTCATTTGTACAAAGGTAGCCATTTTAATTATTTAGTACGAGCCTTTCTAATTCATTCATACGAATGAAGTTGTTCTAATTCATTCATATGATTGTAGCTATTCTAATTCATTTGTACGAACGAATATAGCCATTCTAATTCATTTGTACGAATGTAGCCATTCTAATTCATTCGTATGAAGGTAGCCATTCTAATTCATTCGTACAAGACGTTCTAATTCATTTGTACGAATGTAGCCATTCAAATTTATTCGTACGAAGGTAGCCATACTAATTCATTCGTACGAGCCCTTCTAATTCATTTGTACGAATATAGCCATTCTAATTCATTCGTACGAATGTAGCCAGTCTAATTTATTCATATGAATGAATGTAACCATTTTAATTCATTCCTATGAATGTAGCTATTCTAGTTCATTCGTACGAAGGTAGCCATTCTAAGTCATTCGTAGGAGACATTCTAATTCATTCGTACGAATGTAGCAATTATAACTCATTCATGCGAACGAATGTAACCATTCTAATTCATTCGTATGAATGTAGCCAATCTAATTCATTCATACGAAGGTAGCCATTCTAATTCTTTTGTACGAGCTATTCTAATTCATTCGTACGAATGTAACCATTCTAATTTATTCTAATGAATGAATGTAGCCATTCTTATTCATTCGTACGAAGGTAGCCATTCAAATTAATTCGAACGAGCTATTATAATTCATTCATATAAATGTAGCCATTCTAATTCATTCGTACAATGGTAGCAATTTTATTTTATTCGTCCGAGCCATTCTAATTCATTAGCACCAAAGTAGTCATTCTAATTCATTCGTATGAATAAATATAGCCATTCTAATTCATTCATACGAATATAGCTATTTTAATTCATTCGTACTAAGGTATCTATTCTAATTCATTCGTAAGAGTCATTCTAATTCATTCGTACGAATATATAAATTCTAATTCATTTGTACGAACGAATGTAGCCATTCTAATTCATTCGGACGAATGTTGCCATTCTAATTCCTTCGTATGTACATGATCATGACTACACCAAAATAGACAATTTGTAACGACCAGTTCGTAACGGTTGTTAAAAAAAGTGTTACAAATATCTGTAACGCCATATTCCTAATGGTTTTTTTGTGTTACTAAACATATTTATAACAGTTGGTTGTGTTACTAAATCCGGATTTTGGTGTAACGAAGGTAGCCAATCTAATTCATTCTTACGACCTAATCTAATTCATTCGTATGAATATTGCCATTCTACTTTATTCGTGTCACACCCCAAAAATTTAAAGACCGATTCCTGGGGTGTGAGGTGAGAAAAGGAAGAGGGTTCTGGGTATGGTTACTTAACTATGCCAATTTAGGATTCTCACTTAGCTCTTTCTACGCTCACACACAAGCAAATGAAAGAAGGGGGAGAAACAAAAGATCAGGCTCGACCTTTAAAAGGGATATCCTTTCAGTACGTGCGACCCAACGGTATCACAACATACTGACAGAATATCCTCTAAAGGAGCACGAGGCTCAAGCCTCCGACGGCGAGCCAAGTATCTCACCCGCTCCCGAACACTCGGTGCATCTGTCTGGAGGTCCTAACTACTGGGCTTGTCAAATTAGGTCAATTTTTTTTGTTATATTTTTTGTGGTGATCTAACCTAGGCTTGGGGCCTTGAGGAGAGGCCTACCCAAAGAATTCAGCTGGCACATTACCACTTATCACACTAGCTACCAAATAATAGAATTATTATACAAATCCAAATTGATTACATCGAATGAAAAAGTACCACTACTAAGATTAACATAAATAGAAAGATAAGCTGCTACCCTAAGCTAACTGTTGGACTCCTACTGCTGCTCCTGTGCCTCAGCTCCTGCAGAAGAGTCTACTCGTGGGAATGAGTAGCCCCCAAAAACACATTTGGAAGATTAGCCAAATAAATGGCTAGTGACAAGCTAACAATTTTAATAATTAACAACGCTCAAATTTTTGAGACAAATTATTGATTAACCTAATTGTCAAGCTATGTTCTCAATCACGTCCTACGTGTCCATGCAATTTCTACATTCACATGCAAATCCTACTGTCACTAGGTCATCATGTGAACAGTCATACAATTCAAAATTTATAATCAGACAATTACACACTCATACATGAACCCCGGATATTTTGTTCAACCTGCCCCCAGTCGGGCATTACTATCGGGCCTTTTATTTCGATGTAGAGGGCCAACTCTCTCGCCGTGCATCCACCAACTCCATGCACAATTCACCCAGGTGATCATAAGGGGTTTTTCGTCTTTCACGGTGGAGCTCTACCGCCCAACTTGCTTTACTATGGGGACTTCAACTCCCCGGGACAGGATTGCTAGGCCAATCCCTACTCGAGGGCACCTCCTATTGGCTTTACCACAACCCTTGCCCGTGACCCCTAACCTACTTAACTTCGACTGTACGCGCAAGGTGGTTCACGACCCTTGCGCGCACAGGGTCCATACCCTCTAACCAGGTAGATTAACAATAATTAACATACCACATGGCATTGAATGAACTAAACAGTGGTTAATCATTTTCGATGGATTACACCAGGATTCGCACCCACTCACAACCCAGCATCATAATCAAATAAAATAAAGCACTCTCACCCAGAATCCATTTACTAGGGTTACCACGCTCCTCTTAGGAGGGTGGGTCTCGATAATTCTTTAATTATTTATTTATTCAAATTAAGAGAATACCTATCTATGGTGTCCATGCAAACAAATGAATATTTATTATTAAATTATTAACTTTTTATGCATGCGTCGTCGGACTCGCGACTCCGCATGCAAGGCGGGGTCCACTCGACCAGATGCGACGACGTCCGGCGGGACCCGCATGCAGCGTTATGGACACCTACCCTTAATTTCTATATCGACATTATTAATTATTAAAGAAAGCGTGCTGTGTCACCTGGTCGACGTGCACGGACTCCTGTCTCTGGCCTCTGCTCCGTCCACGGCTGGACCGTCCCGGTACAAAACTAGTAAATCAATCACACGAGCATATATTAAAATCTAAGTCGGTAGGTCTCTACAAGGGTGAGAAAGCCAAGTCGGGGCTCGGTTCGTTTTTCGCCCGAGACGTCCTCGGGCTAGGGTTTTGGGTTCAGAAAAATAACTTACAGACAGACTTAAGGACCTTATAGGGTCTAAATTCGGATCGGGGGTAACTAACTAGTCTCGTTGGGTCGAAACTGGGAATGAGGGTTGCTAGGGTGGGATCTAGTTTGGCTTGGCGAATCCGCCATCGGGCCAACTGCCAACAACAATACCACCAAAAGAATAAAAACAGCAATTCCACCCAAGGTTTTCGGCTTCGGGTGCTCGGCCAAAACCGACGGGTCAGGGGTCATGCAAGGCCAAAGGTTGACTGGGTTCGTTGGGCCATCGGGCACAAGACACAAACGTCGCCGTGAAGGGAGGGGCGGGTCGATGGTGGCCGGTCAGATCAGCACAAAAAAAAAAAAGGCAGGGGTTCGTCAGGTTGGTCTCAACAGAGCCGAGAAAAAAAAAACAGGGGATGAAGGAGAGGCTGACCTGATGCAGTCGGGGGTCGTCGGCTATAGCTCTTCCTCTGGCTGCTCCTCCCCAGCGCCGGCTGCTCCTCCCCGGTTGGCTGCCTGGCTCACAGACCACAGGGGAAGATCGGACGAAAAAAGGGAGATCCAAAAGACAGGGAGTGGTCAGACGGGATAAGAGATTTAAGAGAGATGAGGGGGGTCGGATCGGTGGTTTTATTTATAGGGGAGAGGGGCCGACGGGATAGAGATGAGAGGGGGGAAATCGCAGGAAATTTCGGGAGGGATCGGGGTCGAGAGGGAGATCACAGGGTGATGGGGCTACAGGATAGGGGGAAATCGGTTGAGGGGGATCGGTTCGGATTGGGGGGAAATCGGCTGAGAGATAGAGGGAGAGAGATGGGATTTGAGGAGAGAGAGGGATCGGGTTTGAGAGGGAGAGTGGGGTTTGAGGAGGGTGAGATTCGGGGGTTTGATTGGGTGTGCAAATCGGATCTGTTAAGATCTGATTATCAGGCTACTAAGGGTGGTAGAGATGAGAGATATGAGGGCCTCATCACATCTGTTAAAATCTGGTTGGAAAAATTTAGAGTGTGGTTGAATGGGTTTGGTTGGAGGGGACTTGGTTTTGTTGTGTTGTACCTACGGGTGTTAGGTGGGATGAATAGGGGTTTTGAGTTGGGGGATTTCGAATGATCAGATGTGATACTCTTGGGTTTTCTTTTTTTTTTTTCTACTAAACAAACATTGCTCGCAATTAAGCAAGGCTCGCACTCGGGCTCGCATCGCACCGAGACGGGCCGGTGCGCAAACTTCACGAGTCCGACAGACTCGCCTAAAAACCTTTTATTCTAGTTAATTTAAATTATCAAAACAATCATGCCATGCCTCCAGTGTCGCCTAGCGACCCGGACCCGAGGCCCACTGCTCGGTCCAACTCATGCTCCAGTATACACCATCGACAACCATAAATGCGAAAACAAATCAATCAATCTAGCAGCAATAAAATAATAATAAAACTGGGCTGCCCTGAAATCAAACGTACTGGGTATTACATCCTACCCACCTTATTAAAATTTTCGTCTCGAAAATTAACTAACACTAATCATCAAACAATGAAGAGTATTGGGACCACATCGCTGACTCGAGCTCCAACGTAGCCTCCTCCTTACTACAGTGTTGCCACTGCACCTTCACCATGGGGATGGTCTTTGTACGAAGCACTCGATCTTCTCTAGCCAAGATCCTAATCGGTCGCTCCTCATAGGACGCGTCTGAACTGAGGGTCAGGTCCTGCCAATCTAACACGTGCGACGGGTCTAGCTCATACCTCCGAAGCATTGACACGTGAAAGACACCGTGGACGCTAGAGAGCTGCGGGGGCAGTGCCAGACGATATTCCACCTCGCCAACTCTCTCCAAGATCTCAAAAGGACCTATGAACCTCGGAGCCAACGTCCCTTTCTTCCCAAATCTGGTGATGCCTCGCCGAGGGAAAACCTTCAGGAAGACATGGTCTCCGACAGTAAACTCAAGCGGGCGTCGACGCATATCTACGTAGCTCTTCTGTCGACTCTGTGCCGCTCTAAGTCGCTCTCTAATCAGTTGGATCTTCTCAGTCATCTCATGGACCAGCTCTGGCCCCAAGAGACTCTGCTCTCCTACCTCCGCCCAACAAAGGGGTGACCGACATGGCCTCCCGTACAAAGCCTCATAGGGGGCCATGCCGATGCTAGCTTGGTGACTATTGTTGTAGGCGAACTCTACAAGAGGTAGGTTCTCCTCCCAACTGCCTCCAAAATCTACTGTGCAAGCCTGCAACATATCCTCCAAAATCTGAATCGTCCTTTCTGACTGGCCATCTATCTGCGGGTGAAACGCAGTGCTAAAACTGAGCTCCGTCCCCAAAGCTGTCTGCAAGCTCTCCCAAAAGCAAGAAACAAACCGAGGATCTTGGTCCGAGACGATGGAAACTGGAACTCCATGCAGCTTGACAATTTCCCTCACGTATAACTTCGCTCGATCGATGGATGTCATCGTTGTCCGCACCGAAAGAAAGTGCACCGACTTCGTCAGTCGGTCCACGATTACCCAAATTGAGTCATGTTTGTTCCGGGTCAGAGGCAATCCCGAAGCAAAGTACATCGTGATGTGCTCCCATTTCCACTCAGCTACTGGAAGCGGCTGCAGCAATCCAGCCGGTCTCTGGTGCTCAGCCTTGACCTGCTGACAAGTCAAACATCTAGACACAAAGGCGGCCATATCTCGCTTCATTTCCTTCCACCAGAACTGTCTTCTCAAATCAAGATACATCTTGGTGCCGCCAGGGTGCACCGAGAATTTGGATCGATGCGCCTCTGACAACACCTCCTCTCGAACCTCCTTATCAGCAGGGAGGCACAACCTCCTCCGAAACCTCAGACCTCCATCAGCATCGATCGACCAATCAGGGACAGACTCCCCACTGTCGCACCGCACTCTAATCTTCTCCAACTCAGAATCCAGCCTCTGTGCTGCAATCACCTTCTGAAGTAGGCTAGGCTGCACTCGCATGGTGCACCAACACGGTATGAGAGGACTCCCACTGAACCCACAAATCAAAGCCTTCTATTGTGGCCAGAAAGTCCTGTCGATCAGTCACCAATCTAGCAAGCTGGCTGCGGGACTTCCGGCTCAAGGCATCTGCAACAACAATCGCCTTACCAGGATGGTAAAAGAACGAATAATTGAAATCCTTCAGGACCTCGATCCATCTCCTCTGTCGCATATTCAGATCCTTCTGACTCCCGATGAATCGCAGACTCTTATGGTCGCAATACATGTCAAACTCCTCACCATACAAGTAGTGCCTCCATATCTTCAGGGCGAAAACCACTGCAGCCAACTCCAAGTCATGGGTGGGATAGTTCCTCTCGTGAGGCTTCAATTGCCTAGAGGCATAGGCTACTACCCTACCATCCTGCATTAGTACAGCTCCAAGCCCCATCAGTGAGGCATCGGTGAAGACAACATAACCTTTGCCACTGGCCGAAATCGTAAGCACTGGGGCCGAAGTAAGACGCCTCTTCAACTCCCGGAAGGACTTTTCATAATCTTCTGACCACTCGAACCTGACACCCTTCTTTGTCAGACGGGTGAGAGGTGCAGCTAGACGAGAAAATCCCTCCACAAAATGTCTATAATAGCCTGCTAGCCCCAAGAAACTCCTGATCTCAAATACGTTCTTCGGCTGCTCCCAGTCCATCACGGCCTCTATCTTCGATGGATCCACGGAGATGCCTTCCTGCGAGATAACGTGTCCAAGAAATTTCACCTCCTGCATCCAAAACTCACACTTACTGAGCTTGGCATATAGTTGGTGGTCTCTGAGGGTCTACAACATAGCACTCAGGTGCTCCCGATAATCTCCCTCCGTCTTGGAGTAAATGAGGACATCGTCCACAAATACCATAATGAATCTGTCCAGGAACATGCTGAAGACTCGGTTCATCAGATCCATAAATGTTGCAGGGTCATTCGTTAGACTGAAGGGCATGACCAAGAACTCATAGTGCCCATATCGCGTCCGGAACGCCGTTTTACGAATATCATCTGCTCTCACAGCCAACTGGTGGTATCCGGTCCTCAAGTCAATCTTCGAGAAATAACAAGCCCCCTTCAACTGATCAAATAGGTCCTCAATTCGAGGTAAAGGGTACTTGTTCTTGATCGTTATGCTATTCAGCTTACGATAGTCGATACAAAGCCTCTTCGTCCCATCCTTCTTCTGAGCAAAAAGAACTGGGGCTCCCCAAGGAGATGTGCTGGGACGAATGAAGCCTCTATCGAGTAACTCCTCCAACTGGGTCTTCAGCTCCTTTAGCTCCGCGGGAGCCATCCTATATGGAGCAATCGAGATCGGTGCTGCTCCCGGTGCCAAATCTATAGCAAATTTAACCTCTCGAGGTGGAGGCAAGCCTGGAAGCTCATCTGGGAAGACATCCATAAACTCATGAACCATCGATGGTAGCACCACTGGATTCCCATCTTTATCTCTACTCGGTAGCTGCGCTAGTAAGCTGAGGGTTATCTGTTGCAGCGGTATCGGGCACAAGATCTTCTACTTGTCTCCCAAGAAGTAAAAAGCCTCGCTCCCCGGAGGGGAGAATGTGACTATCTTAGTAAAGAAATCGAGGGTAACGTGATAGGCTGACATCCAATCCATCCCAAGCAGTACGTCCACTCCTCCTAAGTTCAGGACAATGAGGTCTACCGAGAGCTCTCTGTCTCCTATATGAATGATGCAGTCCCGGCAGATCCGGTCCACATCGGTACTTACCTCGAGCGGTGAAAACACCGACAGAGTATGACCCAATGGAACCGACTCCATTCCCAAAGTCTTGACAAAACTAGGGGCGATATAGGAATGAGTAGACCCGCTATCGAAATGAACGAAAGCAAGGGTCGAAAAGACAGGAAGGGTACCTAGCATTATCGGAAACATGTAAGAAACTAATCTAGCTACCGGTTGCTACAGGTTCTAACGAGTCAAAACTAATAGCAAAGACAACTACACCATTACGTCTACGAATCAAAATTCTAAGTTCAGGGTTACCTTCGATCGCTCCCCCAGAAGCCTCTGGGTCTTGACCAACTAGCATGTACGTCCTTCCCTGAGCCTGGTTGCCTTCTCCGCCCTGACGGGGGAACGACCTCTGCTGTTGTGCCTGGGGAGGACGTTGCTGCTGCTGAGCTCTCTGTGGAGGCCTCTGCTGCTGCACAGGTGGTGGCAGCAGAGCAGGCCTCTGGGGTGGAGCTGGTAGGAGTGGCTGCCGACGAAGCTGTGGACAGTTCCACTTCAGATGCTCAAACGAGCCGCACTGAAAACATCCACGCCATGGTGGTCCAAGAGCTGGAGGACCACGAAAGTTCTGAGGCTGGCGCGGCGGGGGTCGAGTCTCCATAGGCCTAAACCTCTTCTGAGTCGGTGGACCGTTGCGACTACTGCCACTCCGCTTCTCCATGATAGCGCGGGACTCCTTCAACTCCTGCTCCACTGCCAGGGACCGGTTGACCAACTCCTTATAAGATTGCCCCAAGAAAGGCGTAACCCTACCTCTGATTGCTGGATTCAAGCCATGCTCAAAACACAAGGCTCTCCTACCGTCGGTCGCCACCTGGTGTGGAGCATACCTCGCAAGCTCCGAGAACTTGGCCTCATACTGTGTCACAGTACGAGATCCCTGATATAGCGCCAGAAACTCCATCTCCATCCGGTTTTGCACGATAACCAGAAAGAACTTCTTCCGAAAGAGTTCCTCGAACTCCTGCCACGTAATCGCTCCTCGATCTGCTGCTCTGGTTCGCTGGACAGTCTGCCACCAGAAGTCTGCCTCAGCCTCAAACTGGTACGAGGCGAAGGTCACTCTCCTATCATCGGTGATGCCCAACGCGTTCAGTATCTTCTCAGTCTGCTGGAACCATCGATCGGCCTCTATGGGGTCTGGCTCACCCTTGAAGCTCGGTGGTCCCATCGCCTTGAAGTCTTTCAGTAATTTCCTTTGCTGCTCGCCCTCAGCCTGCTGACAAGCCTGGGCCTGGGCAAGAGCAGCCTGTGCTAGCTTGGCCTGCTGCTGAGCAGCCGTCTGCTGCTGCACAACAGCAGCCTGCTGCTGCTGGACCATGGTGGCCATCCCCTGGAGCATTTCCATCATCCTTGCCATGCTATCAGCCGCAGAGGATGATCCTGCTCCGTTGATCGCACCATTTCCACTCCAAGCACCCGCCATCTGAAATTGAAAAGATAGTCCTAACGTCAACCATCTACTAACCAACTATTTAGACTCTAGACTGACTCATAATCCTAGAAACTAACCCCTAGGAATATATCCCTAGGCTCTGATACCAGCTGTCACGCCCCAGAAATCAAAAGACCGATTCCTGGGGTGTGAGGTGAGAAAAGGAAGAGGGTTCTGGGTATCGTTACTTAACTATGCCAATTTAGGATTCTCACTTGGCTCTTTCTACGCTCACACACAAGCAAATGAAAGAAGGGGGAGAAATAAAAAATCAGGCTCGACCTTTAAAAGGGATATCCTTTCAGTACGTGCGACCCAACGGTGTCACAACATACTGACAGAATATCCTCTAAAGGAGCACGAGGCTCAAGCCTCCGACGGCGAGCCAAGTATCTCACCCGCTCCCGAACACTCGGTGCATCTGTCTGGAGGTCCTAACTACTGGGCTTGTCAAATTAGGTCAATTTTTCTTGTTATATTTTTGTGGTGATCTAACCTAGGCTTGGGGCCTTGAGGAGAGGCCTACCCAAAGAATTCAGCTGGCACATTACCACTTATCACACTAGCTACCAAATAATAGAATTATTATTCAAATCCAAATTGATTACATCGAATGAAAAAGTACCACTATTAAGATTGACATAAATAGAAAGATAAGCTACTACCCTAAGCTAACTGCTGGACTCCTACTGCTGCTCCTGTGCCTCAGCTCCTGCAGAAGAGTCTACTCGTGGGAATGAGTAGCCCCCAAAAATACATTTGGGAGATTAGCCAAATAAATGGCTAGTGACAAGCTAACAATTTTAATAATTAACAACGCTCAAATTTTTAAGACAAATTATTGATTAACCTAATTGCCAAGCTATGTTCTCAATCACGTCCTACGTGTCCATGCAATTTCCACATTCACATGCAAATCCTACTGTCACTAGGTCATCGTGTGAACAGTCATACAATTCAAAATTTATAATCAGACAATTACACACTCATACATGAACCCCGGATATTTTGTTCAACCTGCCCCCGGTCGGGCATTACTATCGGGCCTTTTATTTCGATGTAGAGGGCCAACTCTCTCGCCGTGCATCCACCAACTCCATGCACAATTCACCCAGATGATCATAAGGGGTTTTCCGTCTTTCACGGTGGAGCTCTACCGCCCAACTTGCTTTACTATGGGGACTTCAACTCCCCGGGACAGGGTTGCTAGGCCAATCCCTACTCGAGGGCACCTTCTATTGGCTTTACCACAACCCTTTCCCGTGACCCCTAACCTACTTAACTTCGGCTGTACGCGCAAGGTGGTTCACGACCCTTGCACGCACGGGGTCCATACCCTCTAGCCAGGTAGATTAACAATAATTAACATACCACATGGCATTGAATGAACTAAACAGTGGTTAATCATTTTCGATGGATTATATCAGGATTCGCACCCACTCACAACCCAGCATCATAATCAAATAAAATAAAGCACTCTCACCTAGAATCCATTTACTAGGGTTACCACGCTCCTCTCAGGAGGGTGGGTCCCGATAATTCTTTAATTATTTATTTATTCAAATTAAGGGAATACCTATCTATGGTGTCTATGCAAACAAATGAATATTTATTATTAAATTATTAACTTTTCATGCATGCGTCGTCGGACTCGCGACTCCGCATGCAAGGCGGGGTCCACTCGACCACATACGACGACGTCCGGCGGGATCCCCATGCAGCGTTATGGACATTTACCCTTAATTTCTATATCGACATTATTAATTATTAAAGAAAGCGTGTTGTGTCACCTGGTCGACGTGCACGGACTCCTGTCTCTGGCCTCTGCTCCGTCCACGGCTGGACCGTCCCGGTACAAAACTAGTAAATCAATCACACGAGCATATATTAAAATCTAAGTCGGTAGGTCTCTACAAGGGTGAGAAAGCCAAGTCGGGGCTCGGTTCGTCTTTCGCTCGAGACGTCCTCGAGCTAGGGTTTTGGGTTTAGAAAAATAATTTACAGACGGACTTAAGGACCTTATAGGGTCTAAATTCGGATCAGGGGTAACTAACTAGTCTCGTTAGGTCAAAACTGGGAATGAGGGTTGCTAGGGTGGGATCTGGTTTGGCTTGGCGAATCCGCCATCAGGCCAACTGCCAACAACAATACCACCAAAAGAATAAAAACAGCAATTCCACCCAAGGTTTTCGGCTTCGGGTGCTCGGCCAAAATCGGCGGGTCAGGGGTCATGCAAGGCCAAAGGTTGACTGGGTTCGTTGGGCCATCGGGCACAAGACACAGACGTCGCCGTGAAGGGAGGGGCCGGTCGGATCAGCACAAAAAAAAAAAAAGAAATGGCAGGGGTTCGTCGGGTTGGTCTCAACAGAGCCGAGAAAAAAAAAACAGGGGATGAAGGGGAGGCTGACCTGGTGCAGTCGGGGGTCGTCGGCTATAGCTCTTCCTCCGGCTGCTCCTCCCCAGCGCCGGCTCCTCCTCCTCGGTCGACTGCCTCGCTCACAGACCACAGGGGAAGATCAGACGAAAAAAGGGAGATCCAAAAGAGAGGGAGAGGTCAGACGGGATGGGAGATTTAAGAGAGATGAGGGGGGTCGGATCAGTGGTTTTATTTATAGGGGAGAGGGGCCGACGGGATAGAGATGAGAGGGGGAAAATCGCAGGAAATTTCGAGAGGGATCGGGGTCGAGAGGGAGATCGCAGGGTGATAGGGCTGCGGGATAGGGGGAAATCAGCTGAGGGGGATCGGTTCGGATTGGGGGGAAATCGGCTGAGAGATAGAGGGAGAGAGATGGGATTTGAGGAGAGAGAGAGGGATCGGGTTTGAGAGGGAGAGTGGGGTTTGAGGAGGGTGAGATTCGGGGGTTTGATTGGGTGTGCAAATCGGATCTGTTAAGATCTGATTATCAGACTACTAAGGGTGGTAGAGATGAGAGATATGAGGGCCTTATCACATCTGTTAAAATCTGGTTGGAAAAATTTAGAGTGTGGTTGAATGGGTTTGGTTGGAGGGGACTTGGTTTTGTTGTGTTGTACCTACGGGTGTTAGGTGGGATGAATAGGGGTTTTGAGTTGGGGGATTTCGAATGATCAGATGTGATACTCTTGGGTTTTTATTTTTTACTTTTTTTTTCTACTAAACAAACATTGCTCGCAATTAAGCAAGGCTCGCACTCGGGCTCGCATCGCACCGAGACGGGCCGGTGCGCAAACTTCACGAGTCCGACAGACTCGCCTAAAAACCTTTTATTCTAGTTAATTTAAATTATCAAAACAATCATGCCATGCCTCCAGTGTCGCCTAGCGACCCGGACCCGGGGCCCACTGCCCGGTCCAACTCATGCTCTAGTATACACCATCGACAACCATAAATACGAAAACAAATCAATCAATCTAGCAGCAATAAAATAATAATAAAACTGGGCTGCCCTGAAATCAAACGTACTGGGTATTACAATTCGTATGAGCCATTCAAATTCATTCATACGAATGTAACCATTCTAATTCATTCGTACGAATGAATATAGCCATTCTAATTCATTCGTACGAATGTAGCCATTCTAATTCATTCAGACGAACGAATGTATCTATTCTAATTCATTCATACGAACGAATATACCCATTCTAATTCATTGATACGAATGTAGCCATTCCAATTCTTTCATACAAAGATAGCATTTCTAATTTATTCGTACGAGCCATTCTAATTCATTCGTACCAATATAGCTATTCTAATTCATTCGTACAAATATAGCCATTCTAATTTATTCATACAAAGGTAGCCATTCTAATTGATTCATACGAGACATTCTAATTCATTCGTATGAGCCATTCTAATTTATTTGTACAACATATTCTAATTCAATCGTATGAATGGATATAGCCATTTTAATTCATCCGTATGAATATAGCCATTCTAATTCATTCGTACGAATGTAGCCATTCCAATTCATTCGTACAAAGGTAGCCTTTCTAATTCATTCGTACGAGTCATTCTAATTCATTCATAGGAATGTAGCTATTCTAATTCATTCGCACGAAGATAGCCATTCTAATTCATTCGAATGAGCCATTCTAATTTATTTCTATGAACGTAACTATTTTAATTCATTCGTACAAATGAATGTAGCAATTCTAAATCATTTGTATGAATGTAGCAATTCTAATTCTTTTGTACAAAGGTATCCATTCTGATTCTTACATATGAGCTATTCTAATTCATTTGTATAAATGTAGCAATTCTAATTTATTCGTACGAATGAATGTAGCTATTCTAATTCATTCGTACGAATAAAGTCGTTTAATTCATTCGTATGATTGTAGCCATTCTAATTCATTCGTACGAACGAATATAGCCATTCTAATTTATTCGTATGAATGTAGCCATTCTAATTCATTCATACGAAAGTAGCCATTCTAATTTACTCGTACAAGATATTCTAATTCATTTATATGAATATAGCCATTCAAATTCATTTGTACGAAGGTAGCCATACTAATTCATTCGTAAGAGCCATTCTAATTCATTCGTACGTATATAGGTATTCTAATTCATTCGTACGAACGAATATAGCCATTCTTATTTATTTGTATGAATATAGCTATTCTAATTCATTCATACGAAGGTAGCAATTCTAATTCATTCGTACGAGCTTTTCTAATTTATTCGTTCGAATGTAAGCATTGTAATTCATTCAAATGAACGAATGTAGCCATTCTAATTCATTCGTATGAATATAGCCATTCTAATTCATTCGCACGAAGGTAGCCTTTATAATTCATTCGTACGGGCCATTCTAATTTATTTGTATGAATGTAACTATTTTAATTCATTGTATAAACAAATATAGCCATTCTAATTCATTTGTATGAACGTTGCCATTCTAATTCATTTGTACAAAGGTAGCCATTCTAATTCTTTCGTACGAACCATTCTAATTCATTCGTACGAATAAAGTCGTTCTAATTCATTCGTATGATTGTAGTCATTCTAATTCATTCGTACAAACGAATGTAGCCATTCTAATTCATTCGTACGAAGGTAGCCATTCTAATTTATTTGTATAAGATATTCTAATTCACTTATACGAATGTAGCTATTCAAATTCATTCGTATGAAGGTAGCCATACTAATTCATTCGTACAAACGCTTCTAATTCATTTGTATGAATATAGCAATTCTAATTCATTTATACGAATGAATGTAGCCATTTTAATTTATTCCTATGAATGTAGCTATTCTAGTTCATTCGTACAAAGGTAGCCATTCTAAGTCTTTCATATGATACATTCTAATTCATTCGTACGAATGTAGCAATTGTAACTCATTCATGTGAACGAATATAGCCATTCTAATTCATTCATACGAATGTAGCCAATCTAATTTACTCGTACGAAGGTGGCCATTCTAATTCTTTCGTACGAGCCATTCTAATTCATTCGTATGAATATAGCCATTCTAATTTATTCTTACGAACAAATATAGTCATTCTTATTCATTCGTATGAATGTAGCCATTCTAATTCATTCGTACAAAGGTAGCCATTCCAATTCATTCGAACGAGCTATTCTAATTCATTCATATGAATGTAGCCATTCCAATTCATTCGTACAATGGTAGCCATTTCATTTTATTCGTCCGAGCCATTCTAATTTATTAGTACAAATGTAGTCATTCTAATTCATTTGTACGAAGGTATCTATTCTAATTCATTCATAAGAGCCATTCTAATTTATTCGTATGAATATAACCATTCTAATTTATTCGTACAAACAAATGTAGCCATTCTAATTCATTCATATGAATGTTGACATTCAAATTCATTCGTACGAAGGTAGTCAATCTAATTCATTCTTACGGCCTATTCTAATTCATTCGTATGAATACAGCCATACTACTCCATTCATACGAACGAATATGTCATTCTAATTCATTCTTACAAAGGTAGCTATTCTAATTCATTCATACAAGCTATTCAAATTCATTCATACGAATGTAACCATTCTAATTCTTTCGTATGAACGAATTTACCCATTCTAATTCATTCGTACGAATGTAGCCATTCTAATTCATTCATATGAACGAATATACCTATTCTAATTCATTCATACGAACGAATGTACCCATTCTAATTCATTGATATGAATGTAGCCATTCTAATTCTTTTGTACAAAGGCAGCCTTTTTAATTCATTCGTACGAGATATTCGAATTCATTCGCACGAATGTAGCCATTCTAATTCATTTGTACGAATGTAGCCATTCTAATTCATTCGTACGAGACATTCTAATTCATTCATATGAGCCATTCGAATTTATTCGTACGAGATATTCTAATTCATTCGTACGAATATATATAGTCATTTTAATTCATTCGTACGAATGTAGCCATTCTAATTCATTCGTACAAATGTAGCCATTCCAATTCATTCATACAAAGGAAGCCTTTCTAATTCATTCGTATGAGCTATTCTAATTCATTCATAGGAACGTAGCCATTCTAATCATTCGTACGAAGGTAGTCATTCTAATTCATTCGAATGAGCCATTCAAATTTATTTGAATAATGTAACTATTTTAATTCATTCGTATGAATGAATACAGCCATTTTAATTCATTTGTATGAACGTAGCAATTCTAATTCATTTGTACAAAGGTATCCATTCTAATTCTTTCGTATGAGCCATTCTAATTCATTTGTTTGAATGTAACCTATCTAATTCATTCGTACGAATGAATGTAGCTATTCTAATTCATACATACGAATGTAGCCGTTCTAATTTATTTGTATGATTGTAACCATTCTAATTCATTCGTACGTACGAATGTAGCCATTCTAATTTATTCGTACAAATATAGCCATTCTAATTCATTCGTACGAAGGTAGCCATTCTAATTTACTCGTACAAGATATTCTAATTCATTTGTATGAATATAGCCATTCAAATTGATTCGTACGAATGTCGCCATACTAAATTATTCATACGAGCCCTTCTAAATTATTCGTACGAATATAACTATTCTAATTCATTCGTACGAATAAATATAGCCATTCTACTTCATTTGTTTGAATTTAGCCATTCTAGCTCATTCGTACGAAGGTAGTCATTCTAAGTCTTTCGTAGGAGCTATTCTAATTCATTCGTACGAATGTAGCTATTATAACTTATTCGTGTGAACGAATATAGTCATTCTAATTCATTCATATGAATATAGCCAGTCTAATTCATTCGTACAAAGGTGCCATTCTTATTCATTCGTACGAGCCATTCTAATTCATTCGTACGAATGTAGCCATTCTAATTTATTTGTTCGAACAAATATAGCCAATCTAATTCATTCGTACGAATGTAGTCATTGTAATTCATTCGTACGAAGGTAGCCAATCTAATTCATTCCTACGAGCCATTTTAATTCATTCATATGAATGTAGTTATTCTAATTCATTCGTACAATGGTAGCCATTCTATTTTATTCGTAGGAGCCATTCTAATTCATTAGTACGAATGTAGCCATTCTAATTCATTCGTACGAATTGCTATAGCCATTCTAATTCATTCGTACGGATGTAGCCATTCTAATTCATTCGTACGTAGGTATCTATTCTAATTCATTCATAAGAGCCATTTTATTCCATTCATACGAATATAGCCATTCTAATTCATTCGTATGAACAAATATAGCCATTCTAATTCATTTGTATGAATATTGACATTCTAATTTATTCGTACGAAGATAGCCAATCTAATTCATTCGTACGAGCTATTCTAATTCATTCGTAAGAATATAGTCATTCTACTTCATTCGTACGAATGAATATAGCCATTACAAAGGTAGCCAGTCTAATTCATTCGTACGAGTCATTCAAATTCATTCATATGAATGTAACCATTCTAATTCATTCGTACGAACTAATATAGCCATTCTAATTCTTTTGTACGATTGTAGCCCTTCTAATTCATTCATATAAACAAATGTACCAATTCTAATTCATTGATACTAATATAGCCATTCCAATTCATTCATATAAAGCTAGCCTTTCTAATTCATTAGTACGAGCTATTCTAATTCATTCGTACGAATATAGCTATTTTAATTCATTCGTATGAATGTAGCTATTCTAATACAATCATACAAAGGTAGTAATTCTAATTCATTCGTACGAGACATTCTAATTCACTTGTATGAGCCATTCTAATTCATTCGTATGAGCTATTCAAATTCATTCATACGAATGTAACCATTTTAATTCATTCGTACGAACTATTATAGCCATTCTAATTCTTTCGTACGATTGTAGCCATTCTAATTCATTCATATGAACAAATGTATCTATTCTAATTTATTGATACGAATGTAGCCATTCCAATTAATTCGTATAAAGGTAGCCTTTCTAATTCATTCATACGAGTCATTCTAATTCATTTATACGAATGTAGCCAATCTAATTCATTCGTACGAATATACCCATTCTAATTCATTCGTACAAACAAATATAGCCATTCTAATTCAATCGTACAAATATTGCTATTCTAATTTATTCGTACGAACTATTCTAATTTATTCGTATGAATATAGCCATTCTACTTCATTCGTACGAACGAATATAGCCATTCTAATTCATTATTACAAAGGTAGCCATTCTAATTTATTCGTAACAGCCATTCAAATTCATTCATACGATTGTAACCATTATAATTCATTCGTACGAACGAATATAGTCATTCTAATTCATTCGTACGAATATAGCTATTCTAATTCATTCATACGAACGAATGTACCCATTCTAATTCATTGATACAAATATAGCCATTCTAATTCATTCGTACAAAGGTAGCCTTTCTAATTCATTCGTACGAGCCATTCTAATTCATTCGCACAAATGTGGCCATTCTAATTCATTCGTATGAATAAAGTAGTTCTAATTCATTTGTATGATTATAGCCATTCTAATCATTCGAACGAACGAATGTAGCCATTCTAATTCATTCGTACGAATGTAGCCATTATAATTCATTCGTACGAAGGTAGCCATTATAATTCATTCGTACAAGATATTCTAATTCATATGTACGATTGTAGTCATTCAAATTCATTCGTACGAAGGTAGGTATACTAATTCATTCGTACGAGCTCTTCCAATTCATTCGTACGAATGTAGCCATTCTAATTCATTCGTACGAATGAATATAGATATTCTAATTCATTCCTATGAATATAGCTATTGTAGTTCATTCGTACAAAGGTAGCCATTCTAAGTCTTTCGTAGGAGCCATTCTAATTCATTCGTACGAATATAGCCATTGTAACTCATTTATGTGAATGAATGTAGCTAATCTAATTCATTCGTACGAATGTAGCCAGTCTAATTCATTCATACGAAAGTAGCCATTCTAATTCATTCGTATAAGCCAATCTAATACATTCATAGAAATATTGCCATTCTAATTTATTTATATGAACGAATCTATCAATTATAGTTTATTCATACGAATATAGCCATTCTAATTCATTCATACCAAGGTAGCCATTCTAACTAATTCATACCAAGGTAGTCATTCTAACTAATTCGTATGAGCCATTCTAATTCCGTCATATGAATGTAGTCATTCTAATTCATTCGTACAATGATAACCATTCTATCTTATTCGTACAAGCCATTCTAATTCATTAGCACGAATGTAGCCATTCTAATTCATTCGTACGAACAAATATCGCTATTCTAATTAATTCGTATGGATGTAGCCATTCTAATTTATTTGTACAAAGGTATCTATTGTAATTCATTCGTAAGATTCATTCTAATTCATTCGTACGAATATAGCTATTTTAATTCATTCGTACGAACAAATATAGCCATTCTAATTCATTCGTACGAATGTTGCCCTTCTAATTCATTCATATGAAGGTAGCCAATCTAATTTATTCGTTCAAGCTGCTATTCTAATTTATTCGTATGAATATAGTCATTCTACTTCATTCGTACAAACGAATATAGCCATTCTAATTCATTCTTACAAAGTTAGCTATTCTAATTCCTTCATACGAGCCATTCAAGTTCATTCATATGAATGTAACGATTCTAATTCATTCATACGAATGTAGCCATTCTAATTCATTCATACGAACGAATGTACCTATTCTAATTCATTGATATGAATATAGCCATTCCAATTCATTGATACAAAGGAAGCCTTTCTAATTCATTCGTACGAGCTATTCTAATTCATTCATACGAACGTAGCCATTCTAATTTATTTGTACGAATATAACCATTCTAATTCATTCGTACGAGACATTCTAATTCATTCGTATGAGCCATTCCAATGCATTCGTACAAAGGTAACCATTCCAATTCATTCATACGAGCCATTCCAATTCATTCTTACGAATATAGTTATTCTAATTTATTCGTTCGAATGTAGCCATTCTAATTTTTTCATACAAAGGTAGCCATTCTATTTTATTTGTATGAGATATTATAATTCATTTGAATGAGCCATTCTAATTCATTCGTACGAGATATTCTAATTCATTCGTACGAATGTAGCCATTCTAATTCAATCATAAGAAGATAGTCATTCTAATTCATTCATACGAGCTATTCTAATTAACTTGAACGAATGTAACCATTCTAATTTATTCGTATGAAGGTAGCCATTCTAATTCATTTGTATGAGCTATTCTAATTGATTTGTACGAACGTAGCTATTCTAATTCATTCGTACAAATAAATATAGCCATTCTAATTTATTCGTACGAATATTTCCATTCTAATTCATTCGTATGAAGGTAGCTACTCTAATTCATTCGTAAGAACCTTTCTAATTCATTCGTATGTATGTAGCCATTCTAGTTTATTTGTATGAATGAATATAGCCATTCTTATTCATTTATACGAATGTAGCCATTCTAATTCATTCATACGAAGATAGTAATTCTAATTTATTCGTACGAGCTTTTCAAATTCATTCGTTCGAATGTAGCTATTCTAATTCTTTCTTTACAAGCCATTCTAATTCATTTGTACGAATGTAGTCATTCTAATTCATTCGTACGAATAAATATAGCTATTCTAATTCATTTGTACGAATAAATTCATTCTAATTCATTCGTATGATTGTAGCCATTTTAATTTATTCGTATGAACGAATATAGCCATTCTAATTCATTCGTACGAATGTAGCCATTCTTATTCATTCGTACGAGGTAGCCATTCTAATTCATTTGTATCAGATATTCTAATTTATTTATACGAATATAGCCATTCAAATTCATTCGTACGAATTCGAGGTAGCAATACTAATTCATTCGTAAGAGCCGTTCTAATTCATTCGTACGAATGTAGCCATTCTAATTCTTTCGTACGAATGAATGTAGCCATTTTAATTCATTCATATGAATATAACCATTCTAGTTTATTCGTACGAAGGTAGCCATTCTAAGTCTTTCAGAGGAGCCATTCTAATTTATTCGTACGAATGTTGCCATTGTAACTTATTCGTACAAACGAATGTAGCCATTCTAATTTATTCGTACGAATGTAGCCAGTCTAATTTATTCGAACCAAGGTAGCTATTCTAATTCTTTCATACGAGCCATTCTAATTCATTCGTACGAACGAATGTAGCCATTCTAATTCATTCGTATGAATGTAGCCATTCTAATTCATTAGTACAAAGGTACCCATTCTAATTCATTCGTACGGGTCATTCTAATTCATTCATATAAATATAACCATTCTAATTCATTCGTATAATGGTAGCCATTCTATTTTATTCGTACAAGCCATTTTAATTCAGTAGTACGAATGTAGCCATTCTAATTCATTCGTACGAACAAATATAGCCATTCTAATTCATTCATACGGATATAGCCATTCCAATTCATTCGTATGAATGTTGCCATTCTAATTCATGCGTACGAAGGTAGCCAATTTAATTCATTCGTACGAGCTATTCTAGTTCATTCATATGAATATAGCCATTCTACTTCATTCGTACGAACGAATATAGCCATTCTTATTCATTCTTACAAAGGTAGCCATTCTAATTCATTCGTACGAGCCATTCAAAGTCATTCATATGAATGTAACCATTCTAATTTATTCGTATGAACGAATATAGTCATTTTAATTCATTCGTATGAATGTAGCCATTCTAATTCATTCATACGAATGAATGTACCCATTCTAATTCATTGATGCGAATATAGTCATTCCAATTCATTCGTACAAAGGTAGTCTTTCTAATTCATTCGAACGAGCCATTCTATCTCATTCATACAAATATAGTCATTCTAATTCATTCGTATGAATGTAGCCATTCTAATTTATTCATACATAGGTAGCTATTCTAATTCATTCATACGAGACATACTAATTCATTCGCATGAGCCATTCTAATTCATTCGTACGAATGGATATGGCCATTTTAATTCATTCGTATGAATGTAGCCATTCTAATTCATTCGTACAAATGTAGCTATTCCAATTCATTCGTTCAAAGGTAGACTTTCTAATTCATTCGTACGAGCCATTCTAATTCATTCCTATGAATGTAGCCATTTTAATTCATTCACCCTCTACATATTATTCCATTGAAATCAAGCTTAAATGATTTCCAAATCAATCTAAATAATTTTTATTCTTAAATAATTTTGAAAATTTCAACAAACACTACTGGGTACCTGGCACACCTAATCACAAAGTTTTAAATTTATCCAACAGCGTATGCTTTGTTTTTGATAGTTTTGGGGGAATATCCATGATACGTATATTAATGGTTAAACCATAAAAATTTTTGAAGAAAAAATAGAAGGAATCACCGTTTGACTTGATAGGACAACTTCTACACAGTCCTATTAAATTCAAGAATTTTATTATTATTTTTGCTATGTTTTATCATTTTATGTGCATGTCTAGCATGATACATGAAATAAAGACTTGATTGCATGCACTTGAAACCCAACCCGACACTATTTTAGACACGATCCGATCTGAATAGTGCATATATTTTGATAGATCAAATTGATATTGACAATGTGATGATTATTTATAATAATTAATCTTGCTTAGATCATGATAAACTTAATATTAACAATAGAACTTATTACTTCGTCAGATGTCGAATATCGCCAAATTAGATTTCCATGCATTAATGATCAATGGTAGTAACTACCAGAACTGGCTATGGGTTGAGCTCTAGAGAGAGAAGAAGAAGAAGAAGAAGAAGAAGAAGACATTATTTTCTCTAAGATTTGTCTTCAGAGTGGCTAACATAAAATTAGAATTTACCCAGGATATGAGTGGAAGATCGCCTTCAAGATGAAGGATGGTTTGTTTGAGTGGATGGTCATGCCTTTTACCTTGTCGAATGCTCCTAGTACATTCATGCGAGTGATGACGCAAGTACTTAGGACTTTTATAGGCAAATATCTTGAAGAGTACTTTGACGACCTTCTAATATACAGTCAATCAAATGAGCAACATTTGGACCATCTTAAACAAGTCTGTGCCACTCTTAAGAAAGCGAGTTTAAATGCTAACCTTAAGAAGTGGTCTTTCTTTACCCATAGTGTCTTCTTATTAGGTTTCTTAGTATCTTGGGAGAGAGTGTCTGCAAACTCAAAGAAGATGCAAGCGATAGTCTAGTGGTATGATTCCAAAACCATTCATGGTCATAGCTTTCATGAGCTTGTTGCCTTATACCATCGTTTTATTAGGAGTTTCAGCACTATCATGGCTCTCATCAAGAAGGGATATTTTTTTTGGTCAAACACATACTGTTAGATCATTCAAGGAGATCCAGAAGAGAATGACAGAGGCACCAGACATGCACCTCCTAAATTTTTATGAAAGCATTTGAGGTGGCATGTGATGCCTCTGAAATATGCTTAGGTAGAGTATTATAATTAAGCCAAGAGGGATATCCAATAGTCTACTTTAGTGAAAAGCTGAACGAAATTAAACAAAAAATACACTACTTATGACAAAAAATTCTATACAGTAGTGCAAGCCTTGTGATATCGGTGTCAGTCACTACTTTCCACCATAGGAGTTCATCTCTATTCTAACTATAAGAGCATCTCCAACGGGCTCCGAGCAAGGAGCACCTCCTAAGACAGTGGGGCCCATTTTTTGTTGCCACATCATTGGAAACCACCTAGTTGAGAGGTTCAGCTCCAACGGCCTCCGAACTGGATATCCGAGCCATTTTGCACCAAACACCCTATCTATTTATAATTTATCCAAACCCTCCAATTTACACCAAACCCCTCCTAACTTAATTTTATTTGCAAGAATAGTGGAAGAGTGAAGAATGGTGTGTAGAAGGGGGTGTTTGCAGATTTTTTAAAAAAAATTGGTATTTTTTAGAATTTTTTGCATGCATGATTGTATATATAAAAAATTATTTATAAAAAGATGAGGGGGTTTTTTGTAAAAAAATATATTATTTAATTCATTCGGAGGCTCCGAAGGATCTCTGTTGTATGTGGAGCCGTTCGGAGGTCCTGAGCACACGTGACTTACATGGCGTGCCACGTAGGTCTTCAGAGCTCTCGTCCGAGCCGGTTGGAGCGGCCTCTGATAGATCGGAGGGCCACGTTCTCCTTTAGAGCTCCCCTCGGAGCCCGTTGGGGATGC
Source organism: Chamaelirium japonicum (assembly GCA_947650365.1). Lineage (NCBI taxonomy): Eukaryota > Viridiplantae > Streptophyta > Magnoliopsida > Liliales > Melanthiaceae > Chamaelirium > Chamaelirium japonicum. Next base: position 21,938,939 of record OX393550.1, on the reverse strand, counting down.
TCTAAGGCTTAGTGTCCTCCAACAATAGGGTATGAAATTAATAGGGTATGAAATTAAATCCAATAATATAGGCACCATGCATTAGTGTCCTCCAACAAGTAGGGTATGATTTTAAAAAAGATGTGTTCCCCTATTTTGTTGTTTGGCTTTGGGTTGAGACATGCAAAGTAAATCACACCCCCACTTCATGTATACATATAAAGCTGAATAGTGCGTCTGTTTTTAAGATCCCACATGTTTAGGTGACGGTATTTGCACAGGTCAAATGAGCAAAGAATAGGATTTGTTTTTAGGGGTTTTTTGACTAAGGCCCTTCTAACTGTCCTTGTATTTCGATAAACCCTTGGCTTAAGTTCGTTTAGCCTAAGCCCCTCTGTAATAACCTTTTTTTTTTAAATGTCCATTTTACACATCAAATATCAATTCAGTAATAACAATCCGGAAATAGTGCATTGATAGTGACTGATACAGTGATTTTATTGTAGCAGCTACAATGATTCACAGTAGTAGAGTACCAATTCGGTTGCTATAGTGATTTCACTATAGAAACTATAATAGTTTCACTGTAGCAACCGAACTGATATTCTATTGGTTGAATTGATACTCCATAAATCATTGTAGCTGCTACAATGAAATCATTGTAGTATATTAACAATTTTGTAGTACCAATTCGGCTCAGCAGCGTATCAATTCGGTTGCTACAGTGAAATCACTGTAGCAACTGAATTGATATTCTGCTATAGTGAAATCTTTGTAGCAGTAACTATACAAAAGTCATTTGAAAAAGATTGAAAAGTCAGCAAGGGTTTAATGTAAAAGTGTCTTTTTGTAATGGGTTTGAGTTCAAACGAACACACTGTTGGGACTGAAGCTTAAAAGCATCTCCTCAAAAGGGGTTTTTCACTAAGCCCAATTGTTTTTAAAAACACATGGTTTTTATTTTCTCGTCTGACATGGGTTGAGACATGTGCAAAGTAAATCACACCCCACTTTATAGTACATATAAAGCCGTGCGACGATTTTTTTTTCTTGGTTCATCACGGGGGAGGTCACAATTGGAATCCCACGAGGGGAACCAACACGTCATCCAGTAACACCAATGCACCTCGCCAGAAGGGCAGGGGACAAATGACTGCACACACAACCCGCCACCACCGGCGATGAAAAGAAGCAGCAACTCCCAGAAAGAAAGAGAAACCAAAAAACACAAAAAAACAACCCAGAAGCGAGCCTCGCACAGACTCCGGAGGAAGAACCACTGACAAGCGTCGCAGCCGCAAAGATGACCCCCGCTAGAGCTCCAACCTGCCATTGCTCCAGCCGCCGCCTCATCATACCACTGGGATCCGCACTGCTGTGCAACGATGGTTTTATGTTTTAAAGTCCAGATGTTTAGCTGAAACAATTTGCATAGGTCACAGGTCCAAAATCTGTTTCAAATAACATATTTTGTCTCCATATTTCGCTATGAAATTTTTTTGGGTAGTTTGACTGACATAAATCCTTTTTGAGAGATGGCTATTAGTTGCAAGACACTATAATTTCGAAATATAGCTCAAGTCCCTCTCGCTTGTCTCCCTTTCTATGTCGCCGCCGTCGGACCTAACCGAACCCCCGCCCCTCCTCCCCCGCCGCGCCGGACCTAACCGAACCCCCTCCCCCATCGCTGTCGTACTTAACCGGAACCCCCCGCCGCCGCCGGACCTAACCTACAAGCCATGAGATGAACCCTAGGCGAGGTCGTCAGAGTTAAGGTCAAGGTCATCGGGGTCGAGGTCGGAGTCGCCGGAGGTCGCCGAAGTTGCACAGGGTCGTCGGGGTCGAGCGCCGGGGTCAAGCTCGGGAGAGTGGGAGAAGACAGGAGAGGGACCTTAGCTAATATAGCAAATTATGGCATCCTGCAGCTAATATTGCAAAATAGTTAAGGACCTATACCTAATTCCCCCCTTTTTTTTTTATCCGGGGGGCTTTTGCTCCCGATGCTCAGTGAGTAATTCCCACCACACATCGCACCTCCCTTTGACCAGGCAGTATACATCGGTAAAGAGTGGGCCCCATAGTGGGAATTTACAAAAAACGAAAAAAATCTTCTCTCCCAACCCAGAAATTGCGTCGGGACGAAACCATCTCCGGTTTCCGGCGGCAACAAAACCCCGCTCATCGGCTACTGTCATCCCCACCCATATTTATCCGACAGACTCCCCGGTGAGGCACAGAGTCATGTCGGACCCCACCTCCGACCACGAAGCCATCCATCTGGAGCTGCTGGATCGGAGGAGCACCGCTGTCGGTGTCCATGAAAGAGTCAAATATTTATTCAAATCTGAGTAAAAACTCAATTTGATCCTGAGTACTTTAGTCCTTATTCAAATTTGAGTAAAACCTAATCTGATACAAGCACTCCAACCCTTTTATTCATATTTTTTTACTTAAATTTGAATAAAACTCAAAATTAGATGGCACATTTGTAAATAAAAAGGTATTGAAAAATGACCGTTAGAATTTGGTATGGTGTTTGAGTCTTCCTTGATTTGGTGAAAAATTTGAGTAAAACTCAACTTGATATAAGTCTGAGTAAAAGGCTAGAGTTGTTTTTTAAACAGTTTTACTCAGATTCAAATATGAGTAATGATTTGAGTAAGGACTGAGATGCCCTAAGACGTGTGCAAAGGAAATCACAACCCCTACTTAATAATAATACATATAAAGTTGTGAAATTGGTGAGATTCTAAAGTCACACCTATTTAGGTGAAACAATTTGCAAATGCCACATGTGCAAAGAATAGGATGTATTTTTAAAAACATGTGTATCCTTATTTTGTTTTGGTTGGGATAATTTGTGACTAATCCCTGACCAACATTTGATTTAACGTACAAGACATCTAAATATGGTTGGTTATGTCAGATCCTTTCATTTGGCAAATGTCCACTTTACCAAACACGTGGAAAGTAGCACTTCGGCAATGAACAATAGTGATTGCTACAGTGACTTCACTGTAGCAAAAACTTTTGCTACAGCGATTTCACAGAAGTAAATTTTTAAAGAAAACAAAATCTTACAAAAAAAAAAAATGCTACAGTAATTTCACTATAGTAATGAGAAACAATTTGATACTAAAGAGAAACAATTGATTTTCATTGATTTTCATTGTAGCAATTGTTCTCTTACTGCAATAGCATTTATTTCGGAAGGAACCTGGTGTGTAAAGGGATATTTGAAAATCCTTTACGTTACTAAAATCCTATGTCAGAGGACCCAATTTTTTATGGGATTATTTGCACAGGTCACATTTGAAAACAATCATGTGATCAAGAAACCCCGACACGTGTCAGACATGCTGAACTTTATGCGGTGTTTGGATGCCCTTCCAGGAGTCGACTATGGGATTATGGTATTTTGCGGAGCGCCCTCCTTTATGGGATTCTGTGGAGGTTCTGTTTGGCAAGCCTAAAAATGATTTTTCGGAGAGCCCAAATCAGAGCTACCGGATTCAGCAGAATTTTATGGGGCACTCAGAAACCCAGAATCAGGAGTGTATCCAAACTGCGCCTTACAAGCTTTACCAACTTGCCTCCCCGAGGAACGATCCTGTATTTACAAAATCTAGGTTAAAAAAAAGCTAACATGAAGGGCTTGGTCACATATTTTCCTCAGATGATAATTTCATTAAAAATATTTACCAAAAAAATAAAATTTATTCCAACACTTGTGTACTTGAAGAACATCCGGAATCGAGAGAGTAACATCGGACGCTTTCGAAGTAGCAAGCTGAGAAGACATCGATCATAATGGAACGATAAATTTACAAGAGTAGATAAAAGAATTTTACAAAATAAAGGATCATCAAGCTTGAATTACATAACCTGACAAGCAGCAAGAATTACTGACTTTAAGTCAATTATTTAATCCTCGGGATGACACAAGAATAGAACCGGTCATCTGTTTACAACAGAGAGAACCACTGATTAATCAACAATTAAATAACAACACTTGAAAAGGTTAAACAACACAACCAGAAGGCAAGAAGAGATACAAGAAGAAACCGAAAAAGGAAAAAGGAAAAAGGAAAAAAAAAAGGATGCATGACTAGGTAACACCATGAACTCCAGTTCAGCCTAGATTATCAAAATTCTTAGAAAATACCAGACCATTTGGATGCAAATTGATGATCAGACTTGGAACCATTACACCTGAGCAGTGCCTTGTGTAAACTTAGGATCCTCACACCTGTACTTTCCATCAGGGCCGATTCCAAAACCTTTCGGATCGGCAAATACATTTTCCAACAGTTGGCTTCGAGGAGGAAGAGGGCTCGCGTCCGCAAACTCCACAGCCTCTTCGATCACATCATCAATCCTTTTCTCGATGGCTTTCAGCTCGGATTCGCTCGCTAGATTGTGCTCTAGGATGTACTTCTTCAAGGCTGTGATGGGGTCTCTTGCAGCATAATGAGCCTTCTCATCTGCCAAAATTGAGAATATTAACTTTAGAAAAGTTTATTCATCAAAACATGAAAATATATCCGTTGGCAATGCCTGTTGATGATGCATTTAGGAAAACATTGTCATGACCCAAAAAATTAGATCAATAACGTAACTAAAAAAGTGAGCTGCGGCTATTTTGACCCCCCTAGGAGTTTTGGAATTTGATGAAATTTGGTGAGGGTGTTGTCTAGGGTAAGATAATCATCATCACTAATTTTCATCAAATTCCAAAACTTCTAGAGGGGTCAAATGGTCGAGGCAAAATCTGTCGTCCGCAGTCACCGTTAAAATCTGCAGATTTTGCTTTGACCATTTGACCCCCTTAGAATTTTTGGAATTTGATGAAAATTGGTGAGGATGATCATCTTACCCTAGACAACAACCTCACCAAATTTCATCAAATTCAAAAACTTCTAGAGGGGTCAAAATACCCGCAGCTCATTTTCTCCTACCGCAGCTCACAGCTCAACATAACAGCCCTATATATATATATATATATATATATAGAGAGAGAGAGAGAGAGAGAGAGAGAGAGAGAAAGAGAGAGAGAGAGAGAGAATAAAAAATTCTAAAAGAATCTAAAAAATCAGGAAAAAGAAAATAAATATATTAGGATTTAAGTTTAGATTTAATTCAACTCAATTTTTAGTAAATTTAATTCAATTTGAGTTAATTCAACTCAATTTTAATTAATTCTACTCAATTTAGGGTTAATCAACTCAATTTAAAAAACCCCAAATTCTTATGAACCCGTATTAAGAATTTGAGTTAATTCAACTCAATTTTGAGTTAATTCCACTCAATTTTGAGTTAATTCAATCCAATTTTTTAAAAAAACCATATTCTTATGAACCCATCATAAGAATTTGAGTTAATTCAACTCAATTTGAGTTATTACATCTCAATTTTGAGTTAATTCAACTCAAATTTGAAAACCCCAAATTTTTTTATTGTGTTGGGAAAAAATCAACTCAATTTTTTAAAAATTGGATCAAGTGAAAAACTGCCCAGGCGATCCTAGGCAACCGCCTAGGCGGACCTAGGCGGCTGCTTAGGGACAACCGCCCGCCTAGGGGGTCGCCTAGGCGCTCAGGTGTCCAACTGCCCCCCTAGGGGGTCGCCTAGGTGCTCAGGTGACCAAAACGCCTAGGCACCACTTTGACTACTATACCATCTAGATAAGACTTGGATGATGATGATGACAACCATGCAAGTTTCCTAAGAATCATTCAAGCTCACATCAGATACTTATAACCCAAACATACTCTTCTCACATGACCTGTCATGAAAGTCCTAATTGGTAGTGGCGAGTAATAAGAAGCAACTTTTGCACATTATACAAGGCAAACCTATAAAACCGAACTAAGATTTTTAACTGTTATATCTCCTACAGAACTGTCTAATCAAAAGCAAAGTGGCTCATTCTTTTTTTCCCCTGAAGTACCTAACTCCAACTAATCTGTAATTGCATTCTGAACAAAAAATGATCTGTTAATCACGAAATGAAAAACCTAGATATCTTACAGAAAGATAGATACACGTACAGATGCACATACATACATTCATGCTTCGTAAGTGTATGTAGAAAAGCTGAATCATAACATTCAATCATTCTTATAATTTTCTAAGCTGGTTTCATAAAAGTAGTCTATAATATGAAAAATGGATGAAGATATAATACATAACGGTGTAATTAAGAACATGAAAGTTACCTAGTATTCCTACTTTTATTACGCATTACGATTCCTAAACTGTATACTACCACATGAGCTCGAATTCCTAATTCAACCATAATCATCATCATCATTACAACTCTAATTAAGATGTAGAACATAACTCTAAATAATGAGGATCCATAAAGGTTCGCAATAAATTTTTCACCAAATGTCAACATGTGACTCCAACCCTCTAAAATTGGTGCAAAAACACGACCAAGGAAAATTGGCAAGAGATGGGCCTACCAAGAAACTATAAAGGTCAATTAGCGAGAAGGAAACCCTAACTTGTTGGCTGTGCGGTTTAAGTTCATACAACCCATAGCAACCCACTAAGGTTCCCCTAGACTATGAGATAGTCTACACAAAGAGAGTAGAAGGCAAGATTTGATATAGAGAAATGCTAAATAAGATTCCTTGATGAATTAGTATTACTAGCTAAAACTGGAGTCTCGATGCGTTTCCCTCTAGTTAAAGACATAAACATCCGATGGTCCTGGATCCATTTTTTGGGTCAGTTTTAAGTGAGCATGGGTGGCATATTTGTGTTCTAGGTATCTAGTGAGACTTGGTTTGGTACTATCCTAGATGAATGAATCCTAAGGATTAAGTTTGAGCTTGGTTTGAGGGTCCATGCATATACACAAAGGGGTGATGAGTTTAGCAGGATCTGTAGGCAAGCATTCAAAGGTTTCTCCTTTTGCTCCAAGGAAGCATAGATTATTCCTTCCCCCACCTGATGATGCCATCCAAGAGGAACATTTATCTAGTGATTCTCATACGAACAAGTGACTCCTCATCTATACCCTTAGTTTTTCTAAATACTCGTCAAAACCATAAAAATTTGACTTCATGTCCCCCAATTCTTGTACCATCATTGTCTTCTAGTATTTCAGCTCAACAATCATGAATATTCATTAATCTCACAATAAAATTCATAACATATAGACTCCTATTCCCTAGACTACATCACCACTCTCATCTCTACATCAGCTTAGTAATGGATTTTGGTTAGCCATATCATGTTGCGACATATTTGTGTTGGCTACCTTAGATTTGAAAATCCAACTATGGTGACAGTTAGGAAGCACGGACACTTCCCCAGGCCTCCCGTACCTGTGTCGGACACCGACACTTGCCGGACACTCGTCGGACATGCACCAGACACGCATATGCCGTGTCCCATGTGCTTCCGGGAGTCAGACACGGTCGGACACTTGTCGGACACTCGTCGGACACTCGCCAGACACTCGTCGGACACTCGCTGGACATGCACTGGACATGGCAAGTTAACAGGTTGTTCGATATAGGGTCGGGTCACAAGCTGCCTTAGAGGATTAGATAGGTTGAAGCCAAAACTGAATCGCAGCCGTTCTTTTGCATGTCATTTGGGTCTGAGTATAATTCACTTGTCAGGCTGGTTGTAACGGACGGTTACGATTCACTTTTGGCTTTAACCTATCTGATCCTCTAAGTTTTCAGATAGGTTGAATCCAAACTGAAACACAGCCGTTCTTTTCCATGCCATTTAAAGCTGAATGTAATTCACCAATCGGGCTGGGTGTAACTAATGTTTACGATCCAGTATGTATTAAATTTTCATTTAAGTTGTTTTCTATGAGATTTTTTTGGTTATTGAAATATATATGAATTATGAACACACATAAAATATAAATAAAAAATATTAATTTATTTTGCTGTGTCCCCGTCATACCCGTGTCCTCTTTTTTTAGGATTTGCCGTGTCGGCGTACCCGTGTCGTGTCGTAACCGTGTCCCCGTACCAGTGTCAATGCTTCTTAGGGTGCCAGGGATCCTTCCATTAGATGGAAACATTGATAAGAAAAAAGGAGAGAGTTGGTTGCATACGAGCATCTTTTTATACTCATGTTTGGTGAGTGAAAAGTCATACAACCTCATTATCAATAGTGACCAACAGCATGAGGCATCTCAAGACATGGTGAAAAGGCTAATGATTCCCATGGAGGAGCATCATTGACCATATAAGAATGCTTGGATGAATATGTTCATGGAATAAGAAAGTCATGCTTGGTTACTTACAAGGAGTGTATGAGGATTTCATTTAGCATGACATTATACCAATGGGAGTCAGTAATATCAAATGTGGCTATATAATGATCAGGAGGTACAATAAGACAGAAAGTAAATACATACACTTTCATGTTCAATGGCTACCAACTTATAATGAAGCCACTACAATTGAACAAGTCTACTGAGAAGAAGACTAGTCCTAATTTGTTGTCCAGAGGAAAAATAAGAAAGAAAACGAGGAGAGCATCATAGGCACACAAGTTTCGAGGGAAGTGAAACCAAAGCCAAAAAAGGAGAATATTTCACTAGTATATTCTCAAAGCACCTTGGTCATTGAAGAATCTTCAAATCATTGTGATGGAAATGACATCTGTCAAGATGAATATGCGCAACAAGAGAAAGATACAACTACAAGATTACAATAACTTAGCAATTGAACATTCAAAGTGGGCTTTGGTACCATGCAGGATAGAACTTTCTGACCGGCTATCAACTTGGCGTTAAACATCTAAGATTGGTGTTGAAGGAGCCTTCCAAGAAATCTAAATGGGGTGATTAGGGAGACCTACCTTGTTGATAACACAGTTTGAGCCCACATAACCCGGGAGCAAGGCTCCAAGATATTCCAAAACTAGGAAAGAGCATAAAAGACGAGCGTTAACGACAAGATTTGATTGAAGATTGCATTCATCTCCATGGCAGAAATTCTAAGACAAAAGAGCTAAGTGAAAAATAGCCCCATTAAAATTTTACATAGTGTAGTTTGAAATTTGAATGCAGGCTCAGAAATATGCCTAAAACCGAATAGAGAAATTCACTTTGTCTCCAAAACTTCATTTAGCCTTCGGGGCTAATACAAGAACGTAAACATATACAAATTGAAACCAAGGTTTTAAATGCTAGCCAAAAAAGCATAATTTTTGGATTTTGAAAAACTAACGGTGGAAATTTTGGATTTTAAGAAAAAGATTGATTGAAATTTCAGAATTTATCGATTGATTAGGTTGAATTCGGAATTTGTTGACTATTACGGTCAAATGTTGATTGAAATTAAGGAAAATGAAGGATTTTTTTATTGAAACTTCAGGATAAGATATTTTACTAATGAATACAATGATTTAAGGCATCATAGTCGTATATAATTGCCTGACAATGCTATTCAACTCGAATGTTTAACCTGAATATTTAACCAGAACGACATGGCATCCAAACACAGCTACCATTTGCCTATCGGTCTGGGCTGAGTGTGATTCACCAATCTAGGCTATGTGCAAAGGACAGCTATGATCATAAACATCATTCTAGTTAAAAGAAATCACTAAAGCATTCGGGTTAAATAGTATTGTCCTAATTGCCTGAGTGCAAGTATATAGTACAAACATACAAGCCCCATATTGGTCGGTACAATGAATAAACTAAGAAATCCAAATATGAAATGAAATCTAATACTAACATGAAGCCCTAATCGGTGTTTGTCCGAAATCTATCAGCCAACATAATAGTCATGCCTTAATTTGTATAAGCCAAGGAGAATGTTATCTTGGTAACTGCATGGAATCAAATGTCAACCAATTCCCAATAAAATGACTGAAATGTCTTTTGTTAAGGATCCAACATAGAAATTTTTGGAAATTTTGATTGTATCAAATTTTAGTTCGATAACACGAAATGTTTGGCCGAAATTACCGAAATTTGACCAAAACCCAACATTCTTACTGTAAAACTTGTCGAGGAAATCAAAGTATCAAACAATTCAGCATTGTTTTTTAGCTTGATCACATTCGATTTCATTTTCTTTTAGCAGTCAATGCTCTTCCATACTGTATGCTAATCAACCGGTTCTTGTAACTAAAATGAATAAAGAGGGGACGAGGAAGGCATAAACTCACCAGGGTTACGGAGCTCATCAGGGTCAGCAAGGGAGTGGCCCCTGAAGCGATAGGTTTCACACTCGACAAGGGTCGGCCCCTCCCCCCTCCTCGCCCTCATGATAGCCTCCTTAGCCACCTCCCTCACCTTGAGCACGTCCATGCCGTCGACATGAAACCCGGGCATCCCAAACGCAGGGCCCTTCTTATAGATCTCCGGGTCAGAGGTGGCGCGGAGGTGCGACATCCCAATGGCCCACAAGTTGTTCTCGACGACGAACACGATGGGGAGCTTCCACAGCGCGGCCATGTTGAGACACTCGAAGAACTGGCCGTTGTTACATGTCCCATCCCCGAAGAAGGCGACGGTGACATCCATTCCGCCGGCACCGACCTCTCTGAGGACCTCGTGGCGGTACTTGGCGGAGAAGGCAGCGCCAGTGGCGACGGGGATGCCCTCGCCGATGAAGGCGAAGCCACCGAGGACGTTGTGGGGGCCGGAGAACATATGCATGGAGCCCCCCTGGCCGCGGCAGCAGCCGGTGGCCTTGCCGAAGAGCTCGGCCATGACGTCGCGGGCGGGGACACCCTTGCTGAGGGCGTGGACGTGGTCGCGGTAGGTGCTGACGATGGCGTCGCGGGGGCCAAGGAGGGTGATGAAGCCGGTGGAGACGGCCTCCTGGCCGTTGTAGAGGTGGACGAAGCCGAACATCTTGCCGCGGTAGTACATTTGGGCGCACATGTCCTCGAAGGATCGCCCCAGCACCATGTCCTCGTATAGCTCCAGCCCCTCCTCCCGCCCGATCACCTGCCGACACAGATTCAATCCCATTACAGCGATCTAGAGAGAGAGAGAGAGAGAGAGAGAGAGAGAGAGAGGGAGGATTTGGGGGATCTGGTACCGGGTGGGAGGGAGCGGGGCTGGGGCTGACGTGCTTATGGTCGGCGAGGACATCGGAAGAGACGGCGAGGACGGGGCGGCGGGCAGAGGTGGAGGAGGAGAGTAAGGGTTGGGAGGACGGGCGGCGGAGGTTGGAGGTGGAGAAGCCGGCGAGGAAGGGGGAGTAGGGGAGGTTGATGGAGGGGGAGGGGGAGGGGGAGGGGGTGGGGGATCTGGCGGAGATGGGATGGGGTGGGAGGATCTTGGCGGCGGAGAAAGCAGACATTTTTGCTTTCCTTGTGGTTTAGTAGGACTGGTTGGGGATGTGAGGAAGGAAGAGAGATTAAAAGGAGGAGAGAGAGGCGGAGAGAACGAGAGCGAGAGAGAGAGAGAGAGAGAGAGAGAGAGAGAGAGGCGTGGAAGGAACCGCCAGGGGAGTTGGCCAACGACCCGCTTGATAGATTGTGGACCGCCAGGGCATGCTATAATGCGGCATGCGATAATTGCGGCATCACATCGTAATGTGAACCAAACGGCTACAATGTGATGCCGCACTTAACATGCGGCATTATAGTATTTCTTTATATAGAGAGAGAGAAAAGGGAGGAATGTTTACGTGCCGTCTCTAGTTCGATCCATCGGCTGCGTGCATCCGATGCATAGAGTGATGTATCGGACAGCAACGGACCACATGTATATATATATATATATATATATATATATATATATATATATATATATATATATATATATATATATATATATATATATATATATGGGAGCGGGGAGCCTGCACCCGGGGTGCAGCAACAACGCTGCACCTCAACCTTGTTTTACCTACCTAGAAGTTTTGGAATTGGATGAAATTTGGTGAGGGTGTTGTCTAGGGTAAGATGATCATCCTCACAAATTTTCATCAAATTCCAAAACTTCTAGGGGGGTCAAATGGTCGAAGCAAAATCTGCAGATTTTAACGGTGACTGCGGACGGCTGATTTTACTTCGACCATTTGACCCCCCTAGAAGTTTTGGAATTTGATGAAAATTTGTGAGGATGATCACCTTACCCTAGAAAACACCCTCATCAAATTTCATCCTTTCATCCAATTCCAAAACTTCTAGGTAGGTAAAACAAGGGGGCGGTGCAGCGTTAACGCTGCACCCCGGGTGCAGGCTCCCCGCCCCCTATATATATATATATATATATATATATATAGGGGCATGCTATAATGTGGCATGCGGTAAGTGCGGCATCACATAGTAGCTGTCTGATGCACCTCTGCGTGCATCGCATGCACGCAACGCGTGCATCAGACGGCTGCGGTGCTATGCCGCACGTACCGCATGCCGCATTATAGCATGCCCCTATATATATATATATATATATATATGGGAATGCTTAGGTGCAGTCTACAGTCCGTGCCGTCCGATGCACCGACCATATGCATCCGATGCATGGAGTGATGCATCGGACAGCTGCGGACCGCGAACAGCACAGATCGCAAACTGTAGCCACCTGATGCACCGATGTGTGTTAGGATGCGGCGTGCGGTGCATGCGACGTCGCACCGCAGCCTCCTGATGCACCGCTGCGTGCATCGCACGCACCGTAGCGGTGCATCAGGCGGCTGCGTGCGACATCGCACGCCGCATTTTATCATTCCTCTCTCTCTCTCTCTCTTTCTCTCTCTCTCTCTCTCTCTCTCTCTCTATATATATATATATATATATATATATATATATATATATATATATATATATATATATATATATATATATATATATATATATATATATATATATATATATATATATATATATATATATATATATATATATATATATAGAGAGAGAGAGAGAGAGAGTGAATACGGGGTATGAGCTGACAGCCTAATTCGAAATTAGGTCGTCAGCTCTTAGCCGTCCGATTCCTGCAGATCAAACCATCCAATTAAAAAAAAATCACAGCTGTAAAACAGCTGACCCATCTCTCTCTTTCTCTCTCTCCTTTCTCTCTCTCTCTCTCTCTCTCTCTCTCTTGATCGATCGGCAGCCCCAACCACTCCCCCTCCCCGATGGTCAGACCACCCTCCACCTCTGGCAACCCCTTCCCCTCCCCTCTGGCGCCGATCGTAGCCCCTTCCCCTCCCTCCCCCCCGCCAGCCCGTGAATCGCCGGTCCCTTCCCCTCAAATGATCACAACCCATCACTTAGGTGACGGAGCCGGCTGGGATGCATGCAATTCATCACCGGAGTTCAAGGAGAGGGGTTCGATCATCACCTGGGTGACGGAGCCGGCGGGGATGCATGCGATTCATCACCGAAGGTCGGGGGGGGAGGGGTTCGATCATCACATGGGTGACGGAGCCGGCGGGGATGTGTGCGATTCATCACCGGAGGCATTGCGGGGCCAGTGCGATTCACCGACCAACGGGGGGGACTGCCGGAAGGAGCAGTGGCGTCAGAGGCAAGGCTGCCGGCGTCAGAGGGAGTGCTGGAGGTGAAGGGTGGTCTGACCGTCGGGGAAGGGAAGGGGCTGCCAGAGGTGGAGGGTGGTCGGACCATCGAGGAGGGGGAGTAGTTGGGGTTGCCGATCGAGAGAGAGAGAGAGAGAGAGAGAGAGAGAGAGAGAGAGAGAGAGAGAGAGATGGGTCAGCTATTTTACAACTGTGATTTTTTTTTTAATCGGATGGTTTGATCTACAGGAATCAGACGGCTAAGAGCTGACAACCTAATTTCGAATTAGGCTATCAGCTCATACCCCATACTCTCCTCTCTCTCTCTCTCTCTCTCTCTCTCTCGCTATATATATATATATATATATATATATATATATATATATAGATATATATATATATATATATATATATATATATATATATATATATATAGGGGAGGGATACTCTTACTCATGACCTCTTACTCATATAGTTACCTATGATCCGGACCGTCCATTAGATCCTAACGTACGGTTCAGATTAGATGGGGAGTTAAAGCTATGGTGTTCGCATTAAATGCCCGTATTAAAAACCCGTATTAAAAGCCCGCATTTAATGTGGAAACCATTATTTTAACTCCCCATCTAATCCGAACCGTAAATCGGGATCTAATGGATGGCCCGGATCATAGATAACTATATGAGTAAGAGTATCCCTCCCCTATAATATACTAGTAATGCCCGTGCCTGTCGGCACGAAAAAGATTTCGAGGGCGACAAAAAAATTTCAAGGGCGTGACAATTTTGAGAGAGGAGAATATTTTAAAGGTGGCAGTAATAATTCAAAAATAGTGATAAATTTCGAAGGAGATGATAATATTTCGAGGGCGGTAATATATTAGGGGCTCTCTCTCTCTCTCTCTCTCTCTCTCTCTCTCTCTCTCTCTCTCTCTCTCTCTCTCTCTCTCTCTCTCTCTCTCTCTCTTTCTCTTATGAAGAAAAAAAAACAGAAAAAAACCCAGAGTTTCTTCTCCTACCACATTCAAAAGTACTGATAATATTTCAAAAGCGAAAGCATATTAGTGGGGCACTAATATTTCGAGGGCAAAAATAACTATTCCAATACAACTATCAACCTTCAACAAAATAAGCGTAGCAATCAACATAATACCAAGCTACTAAGAGTAGCAATAAGCAAGGGCATAACAAAAGCTACCAGACCCACAATTCCTTAAATAAGTGAGCTACAACAAAGAAACAGATCCCATTTATATATTCGAAACTGCTTTGAAACTTCAAACGGAATAGGATATGTATGCAAACTGCTTTTAGCAAAAAGGCATCATCTCAGAAACAGATGTTGTTGATGGCATATCCATAAATAAGGAATTTGTAAAAAACAGTAGTCTCCTTGTAGCTTCTAAATTGTTCGGAATATTTGCAGCATAATCTTTTATGGTAAGAAGTAGATGTAGAAGTTTCACCTGCTCATTCTGTGAAAATGAATAAACACAGTTTCAACATATCGAATGTTGCAACAGTTATAAAAAAACAAACAAAAAATTCATACCATTTCATGTTCCTTTGGCCATTATTTTGTAGAAAAAAGTCGGCCTTCATTTCTTGCTCTCGCTAACATTTTTCAGGTATCAAATTGTTCCCTAGGGATGAAAGGTGTTTTCAAGAGAGTGATGCACAAATAATAAATTCAAATATCCCATATATCTATGCCATGTTCCTGAGTACCTTAATGTCAGAAAATCATGGGTAACAACATCATATAGATCATACACAGCTTTGGAAACACCTCTTGCAAGTTCAGGACTCTCATTCCTTACCTGCAAATAATCCATAATAGATATAACAAAGATAACTAATAGAAAGACCTTGCTTTAGCAAGCATCTGATTGTATGATACAAAAAATATCATTACTTCCTCTCAATGGTTTCAAAAGCTAATTCCCTGCAACGACCAAGCCGGCTACAAATTGCTCACTCTCGAATTGTACGTAATAACTCTAACTTCTCGAATTGTACGTAATAACTCTATCCCACTGCGGGGCTCGTCCTCAGCCCATTTTGAGCGAAGGTTGAATCTCATGCAAACTAACAGCCAGAGGGTGTGGGATTCAATTAGGATGTGTGGCAACGAAATCATTGGCTGTCACCATTAACTTGCTGCACTTGCTTATGGCCTAATCATCACTACACTTGCTTACGGCCCAATCATTGGCTGCTAAGTGGAGTCCAGATGTGGCAACCCACAATTGGACCAAAAGGATGTGTTGCAAATGAATCAGAAACGACAAACCCGATTGGCTTCTGGACTCCACTTAGCAGCCAGTGATTGGGCTAAAGATTTGAAGATGAATCAGAATTTAGTGCATAAACTTAAAGATGAATCAGAATTAGACAATGGACCTATCTCTCTCCTCTCAAAAAAAATCTCTCTCCTCCCAGGCGGGTGACAACCACAGCCTACGACAAAGGAGGGACTCGGTCCCCCCACTGACTCCTCTGCAACCCCATGTCGGCCTAGGCCACCAGCGCCAA
This sequence comes from Chamaelirium japonicum, assembly GCA_947650365.1. Classification (NCBI taxonomy): domain Eukaryota; kingdom Viridiplantae; phylum Streptophyta; class Magnoliopsida; order Liliales; family Melanthiaceae; genus Chamaelirium; species Chamaelirium japonicum. The sequence continues at coordinate 21,922,951 of OX393550.1, read as the reverse complement.
CGACGGCGGACAGGACCTCTCTCTCTCTCTCTCTCTCTCTCTCTCTCTCTCTCTCTCTCTCTCTCTCTCTCTCTCTCTCTCTCTCTCTCTCTCTCTCACTCTTGGTGTGGAGGGAGAAGGTGAGGGCTGGTTTGAGTGCACGTTATATATCTATTTTTTTGGCAAACAATACGGCTCAAGATACAACTGTGATATGAAAAAGACGGTCTGCATCGGATCCAAAGTTCCAAAGTGATGAAACCTGTTTCACTACAAATTACTTCCATCAACTCGCTTTCACAAAAATATTTAGAAGTAACAGACATCAAAAAAAAAAAAACTATTACTTTCTGGATATCATATATAGAGCAAAGAGAATACCAACTTAAGCAACTTGATCAGTAGATTAGATTTCAAAAATAAATCATTTGGATATATCCCAACTATAAGATGTTATAATCATCTATAATTCAAAAGAATTCAATCTCACAGCATTTTGCTTCACCATTCACACATAGAAATCAGCAAACTGGAAATAAAGCATTCTCATCTTGATTCATAACCAATTAATCATCTTGATCACTAATTGAAACAGATATATATTGAAAAAAACATGTTATTTTTGAACATGTTTAAAAAAAAACAGATATATTTTGAACATGATCACTAATTGCACCCGATCATCGCGCATCCCTCAAAACCTTCGATCGCTCTGATCGTCCCCTAAAACCTGCATCGGATCATCGTGCAGCCCTCAAAACCTTCGTTTGCCCCTCAAATCCCACAATCAGTCCAGAGAGAGAGAGAGAGAGAGAGACGCGAGAGAGGGCTGTTACCAGATTTGGGGGGTGCGGGCAATATTTGGGATCGAGGAAGAAGGCGAGGAGGGTGGCCGAGGATGGATCCGGCGAGATCTGAGATCAGATCTCGAGGTCTGGGCTTGAGGTCGGATCTGAGGAGGGCACGACTGCGGATCTGAGATGAGGCCGTCGGAGATGAGATCAGATCGGAGATAGATCTGAGATCAAATCAGATCAAGGTCTGGATCTGAGAGCTCGACGGTAAAGCTGCCGAATCTGCCCGGGAGAAGGAAAGAGATTAGCATCGGCAGCCTTCCTCCTCTGCTCTGCGAAAAAAAAAGAGATCAGAGAGATAGAGAGAGAATGAGAGAGAGAGAGAGAGCTTGAGGGGGTATGGGTGTTGGCCGGTGACCACCCGATCTGAGATCTGAGATCTAAGCTCTGCTCATGTGCGGCCCTCCCGTCCCAGCGACCACCCGATCTGAGACCATATCCATGGCAGTCCCGACCAGATTCCCAGCCCGGTGATCACCCTCCTTCAGATCGACCTCGAGATCTGAGCTCCGGCGACCACCGCGCGGCTCTTCCGGTCTGGCTACCAGATCCGTGGCCCTCCCGACCACCGAGTCTCCCCTGCGATCAGATCTGCATCGATCTGCTCATCACCCCTGCGATCTGATCTGCACCGAAGTCGCAAGGGTCTGGGGGGAGAAGGCGTGATCAGCGGGAGGAGGAAAGGGGTGCGGATGAGGGAAGATTAGGGGGCGCAGGCTTGTAGAGGGGAAAGGGCACGCTCGATCAACGGCAGAGAGAGCAGCCTCAGTTTGACATGTAGAGAGCACGCTCGATCATAATCGTTGTACAGCTGTTCATTTAATCCAGTTCCATTTTTAGATGGCTGGTCGGATCAATCATAGCTGTTAATCTAATTTTTCCAAGTGAATGATACTCACCCTAACAGCAATGAACAGATGTGTTTGTCTCTTACGTTTGTCTCTCGACTCAATTAAATGTTTGTCCCCCCCACAAAACCCTGAAATATTATATATATATATATATATATATATATATATATATATATATATATATATATATATATATATAAATGCTATAATGTGGCATACGGTAAGTGCGGCACTGTACCGCAGCCGTCTGATGCACTGCTGCGTGCATATGATGCACGCAGCGCGTGCATCAGACGGCTGCGGTGCAGTGCCGCACGCACCGCACGCCGCAGCATAGCATGCCCATATATATATATATATATATATATATATATATATATATATATATATATATATATATATATATATATATATATATATATATATATATATATATATATATATATATATATATATATATATATATATATATATATATATATATATATATATATATATATATATATATATATATATGGGCATGCTATAATGCGGCATGCGATAAGTACGGCACCACACCGCAGCCGTCTGATGCACCCGCTGTGTGCATCGCATGCACGCATCGGTGCATCAGACGGTTGTAGTGCAGTGTCGCACTTACCGCATGCCGCATTATAGCATGCCCTTATATATATATATATATATATATATATATATATATATATATATATATATATATATATATATATATATATATATATATATATATATATATATATATATATATAGAGAGAGAGAGAGAGAGAGAGAGAGAGGGCTGTTACGTTGAGCTGTGAGCTGCAGTAGGAGAAAATGAATTGCGGGTATTTTGGACCCCCTAGAAGTTTTGGAATTTGATGAAATTTGATGAGGGTGTTATCTAGGGTAAGATGATCATCCTCACCAATTTTCATCAAATTCCAAAACTTCTAGGGGGGGTCAAATGGTCTACGCAAAATCTGCAGATTTTAATTGTGACTGCGGACGACAGATTTTGCTTCGACCATTTGACCCCCCTAGAAGCTTTGGAATTTGATAAAAATTGGTGAGGATGATCATCTAACCCTAGACAACACCCTCACCAAATTTCAACAAATTCCAAAATTTCTAGGGGTGAAAATACTCGCAGCTCACTTTCTAAAACCGCAGCTCACAGCTCACTGTAACATTCCTCTCTCTCTCTCTCTCTCTCTCTCTCTCTCTCTCTCTCTCTCTCTCTCTCTCTATATATATATATATATATATATATATATATATATATATATATATATATATATATATATATATATATATATATATATATATATATATATATATATATATATATATATATATATATATATATATATATATATATATATATATATATATATATATATATATATATATATATAGAGGAATGGGATGCTGCCTATCAAAGCAGCGTTTTTTGCTGCTTTGATACATTGTTTGACCATCCTAGAAGTTTTGGAATTTGATGAAATTTGGTGAGGGTGTTGTCTAGGGTAAGATGATCATCCTCACAAATTTTCATCAAATTCCAAAACTTCTAAGAGGGTCAAATGGTCGAAGCAAAATCTGCAGATTTTAACGGTGACTGCAGATTTTGCAGATTTTGCTTCGACCATTTGACCCTCTTAGAAGTTTTGGAATTTGATGAAAATTTGTGAGGATGATCATCTTACCCTAGACAACACCCTCACCAAATTTCATCAAATTCCAAAACTTTTAGGATGGTCAAACAATGTATCAAAGCAGCAAAAAACGCTGCTTTGATAGGCAGCATCCCATTCCTCATATATATATATATATATATATATATATATATATATATATATATATATATATATATATAGAGAGAGAGAGAGAGAGAGGGTCGATCTATTGCGAAACCGGTTTAGATGCAAAAATCCCTTATTTGCGAAATCCAGCCGCAGCCGTCCGATCAACCGATCGAACGATCGGTGTTCACCCCGCCCACCGACCGCCGCTATTACTATGCCAGGCACAGTAACAGCGATTTCGGTGGGTGGGGTGAACCCTGGCCGTCCGATCGGCGTGAATCGAACGGCCAAATATCTCTCCGGCCGGTTAAAATTTTTAACCATTCGATCGAATGATCGAACGGGTGAGATCCCATGGGAAACAATCAAATAGGACAAATGGTAGTGGGTGGGGTGAACCCTGGCCGTCCGATCGGCGTGAATTGAGCGGTCAAATTCCTCTCCGGCCGGTTAAAATTTTTAACCGTTCGATCGAATGATCGAACGGGTGAGATCCCGTGGGAAACAATCAAATAGGACAAAAGGTAAAGGTTACAATCATTACCTTTTGTCCTATTTGATTGTTTCCTACGGGATCTCACATGTTCGATCATTCGATCGAACGGTTAAAAATTTTAACCGATCGGAGAGGAATTTGACCGTTCGATTCACGCCGATCGGACGGCCAGGGTTCACCCCACCCACCGAAATCGTTGTTACTGTGCCCGGCACAGTAACAGCTGCGGTCGGTGGGCGGGGTGAACACCGATCGTTCGATCGGTTGATCGGACGGCTGCGGCTGGGTTTCGCAAATAAAGAATTTTCACAGGTTTCGCACCCGATCACTACTCTCTCTCTCTCTCTCTCTCTCTCTCTCTCTCTGTATATATATATATATATATATATATATATATATATATATATATATATATATATATATATATATATATATATATATATATATATATATATATATATATATATATATATATATATATATATATATATATATATATATATATATATATATATATATATATATAGAGAGAGAGAGAGAGAGAGAGAGAGAGAGAGAGATGGCTGTTACGTTGAGCTGTGAGCTGTAGTAGGAGAAAATGAGTCGCGGGTATTTTGGACCCCCTAGAAGTTTTGGAATATGATGAAATTTGGTGAGAGTGTTGTCTAGGGTAAGATGATCATCCTCACCAATTTTCATCAAATTCCAAAACTTCTCGGGGGGTCAAATGGTCGACTCAAAATCTGCAGATTTTAATGATGATTGTGGACGACAGATTTTGCTTCGACCATTTGACCCCCCTAGAAGTTTTGTAATTTGATAAAAATTGGTGAGGATGATCATCTAACCCTAGACAACACCCTCACCAAATTTCATCAAATTCCAAAACTTCTAGGGGGTGAAAATTCCCGCAGCTCACTTTCTAAAACCGCAGCTCACAGCTCACTGTAACATTCCTCTCTCTCTCTCTCTCTCTCTCTCTCTCTCTCTCTCTCTCTATATATATATATATATATATATATATATATATATATATATATATATATATATATATATATATATATATATATATATATATATATATATATATATATATATATATATATATATATATATATATATATATATATATATATATATATATATATATATATATATATATATATATATCCATTTGGTCCAAATCAGTGCTCTGGTCGAAACTAGGTCTGGATCGGGTGCGTAGATTTTAAGAATTAAAATTCAATTTTAAGTTGGGATTACAGGATTTAAGCTCAGTATTCTAGATATCGAATTTAACTGAAAAATCTTATACTCATATGATGCAGCTCCTATACTTAGCCAATTTCGTGTTGGGCTTTCGGGTTAAACACGGTATCCAGAATCCCGAGTTTAAACCCGATAACCCAGATACCAATATTAATGAGAATCATGAAAAAAATTAGTTTTTGACAATGGCTTCTGTTTATGATGCTGACATTCCACATAATTATTAGAACGCTAGAATGTTAAATACTTTGGGATCTTTTAAAAAATAATATTTAAAAATAAATTATTTAAACAAATAATATTTGATCAAAAGTAATTACCATACTAGCGCTAAACAGTCTCGTGGCATTTCAACGCCGTAAAGCGAGTTGCGAGTTTTTTTTTTCTGTTTCAAGTATAATCCGGTATTTGGATTATAGGGTTTAAACCCGGTATTATGGATACCGGGTTTACCCGAAATCCAACGAGAAAACGGCTAAGTATGGAAACATTATATATGGGGGCGTCGGTTAAACTCGGTGTCCAAAATACCGGGTTTAAACCTTGTAGTCCAAATACTAGGTTCTACATAAAAAAAAAATCTCGCGGGCTTTACGGTGCTGACATGCCATGTAGTTGTCAGAGTGCTAAACTGGTATATACTTTCGATCAAACACTATTGAATTAAATATTTATTTTTAAATATTATTTTGAAAAAAAATCCATATTGAAAAGAAATTTAATAATTTTTAATAAAAAATCTTTTAAATCCTATTTTAAACTTACATGTGTTTAGATTGTTTCTAGATTTTTGCAAAAAATATAATATTCTTATAAAATTTATTTTTTATCATATTGCTCCCACGAAACTAATTGACGATCCACATCTGTTTTAGCCAAGTGAGTCTAAAGGCCATTGGCTTTGATAGTGGCTTTTATGGAAAACCCAAAAAACTAAAGCCCGTGTTTGTGACAGCGACTTCATTGTTATACGTAGGGCTGGCAATTTCGGACCCGACACAACCGAAATTAGCGGGTCTGGGTCAGGGCTAAACGGGTTCGGGTCGTAAACGGTCGACACGGTAGACCTGTTTAATAAACGGGTCGGGTCCGGGTTTAGGGTCTGGACACGGTAGACCCGGTAAAACCCGTTTAAAATTCAACGGGTCGCGTCTGGTTGGGTCTACCCGCAATCCGATACTGTAATATATAGTATCAGCGGGTCTATCGGGTTAGGTCGGGTAGAGTTGGATCGAGTCGGATCGGGTCAACTGAATAAACCCATGTGGTGAACGGGTCTTATCGGGTCTACCCGTTTATAAACGGGTCGGGTATGGGTTTAGGATCTAGACACGATTAGTTAAACGGGTTGGGGTCAGGTCTAGGGGTTTTGGACACGACCCGAAACTAGATACGACACGAACCCGACCCGACATGACCCATTGCCACCCCTAATTATACGCCATAGCGGTGTAGGACAAACTCGAGATCCCGTAACTTCTCAAGAGGGAAACAACGGGTTTATCGCTGGGATGCAACCACAGTTGCTTTATAACACAACCTTATTTCGGATCTTTACCACTTCTTTGCTCTATCATCCACTAGGGGCATGCACACGTGATGCATGTGTGTGAAGAGAGGGAAGTGAGGCCTTAGGTAACAGGCCGTGGTCCGTGGGGGCTCTCATAAACTACCTTTCACCTCAAAATTGTACTAAAAAATATTAAAATATGTCTAACATTTTAATACATTGTATTGTTTTATTCAAGAAAATTTTAGCCGACCTCAAGTAAATGGGACATGACTTCATGGTTATAGTTATTGTTTTTATTCCCGGTAGGGTTAGATGTTTGTATTACTTGGGTTGTGTTATTGAGGCCAATTCTATGCAGAAGGTGAACGCGTGTCGAGGTTAGTCCTTGAAGTGTTATTGAGATTATTTTTGCATACTTCCAAAGCGCTAAAGATCAGAGATACCACAGTATGAAGAGCTTTAACATTCATCAAGACAATACACTTGGCTAGCTGACTATCGGGTAGGGGTGTGCATCGGTTCGAAACCGACCTATTTAGGCAAAAGTCAAACCGATCCAACCTTGGCCGTTTTGAGGATTTTTAATCCGATCCAAGCCGAATGGAATCCAATTCAATCCAACGGTTTGGATTGGATTGGATGGTCGGTTTAGGCTTTGGACCATATTCTTTTTGGGCTCCCCCCCCCATTTTTTTTAGGACCTAGTTCAAACTTAAAAAATAATAATTGTTATCAAATTATTAGACCTAAATATGATTTTTAACTGATTTTGAGTCATCTTATAGTATTGCAATGGTTGTTGGTAGCAAGGGTATATGAGGACATATGGTATATTTAACAAAATATTATATGTATATACATATGTCGGTTCGGTTTAGGTCGTATGATCTATATGTCCATTCTAATTCATTCGTATAATCCATTTTAATTCATTCATACGATCCATTCTAATAAATTCGTATGATCCATTCTAATTCATTCGTACGATCAATTCTAATTCATTCATACGATCCATTCTAATTCATTCATACGATCCATCCTAATTCATTCGTACGATCCATTCTAATTCATTCGCACGAATGTATCTATTCAAATTCATTCGTACGATCTATTCTAATTCATTCGTATGATCCATTCTAATTCATTCGAACGAATGTATCCATTCTAATTCATTCGTACGATCCATTCTAATTCATTCGTACGAATGTATCCATTCTAATTCATTCGTACGATCCATTCTAATTCATTTGTACGATATATTCTAATTCATTCGCACAAATGTATTCATTCTAATTCATTCGTACGATCCATTCTTATTCATTCGCACAAATGTATCCATTCTAATTCATTCGTCCGATCCATTCTAATTCATTCGCACGATCCATTCTAATTATAAATACATCAACTGATCCAATCATGTCGGTTTTTAAAAACCCAATCCGATCCGATCCATTGAGTGTGTCAAAATTGATCAAAATTGGTAGATTTGGTTTGGTTTGGATCCTGCACACCCCTACTATCGGGTATAATTGCATTTACATACATATAAGTAGGTTAGGACTTTCTTTAGAGTTGATGGCTAGTGGGAAACCCTTTGTTTTTTGCTTTCATGCAATTTATTTTTAAACCCATTGTTTTCCTCTCGAGAAGTTACGGGATCTCATCACGAGTTTGTCCTGCACCGCTGTGGCATATAATTCTGTTAGAGATGTGGAGACAAGTTTGAGTAGATCTAGTAACAAACTATTAGAAGTATTTAAATCTTTTTTAGTACAATTTTGAGATGAAAGATAGTTTATGAGAGCCCCCCACGGCCTCTTACACAAGGCCCCACTTCTCCCTCTTCACACACACGGATCACACGTGTATGCACCTAGTTGATCATAGAGCAAAGAAGTGGTAAAGATCCGAAATAAGGCTGTGTTATAAAGCAACCGTGGTTGCATCCTAGCGATAAACCCGTTGTTTCCCTCTTAAGAAGTTACGGGATCTAATCACGAGTTTGTCCTATACCGCTATGGCGTATAATATTGTTAGATAGGTGGAGTCCAGGTTTGTATAGCCACAGCGAGCCCAAGATGGAGCCCAGCAGGACCAAAGGAGCAAAAGAAACAGAGCAGGGATTATTGAAGCAGTCGTGCACTTGACTTTGGTCAAAAGCACAATCTAAGCTGGATTTGGTAGGGTCGCGGGCACAACTTGCTCATTGTGCATGACCTGGATCTATAGGCGTCGTGCTAGACCTACAAAACCTGTACGCACAATATTCTTGGTACAACATCCCCCAGGTCATGCACACAATGTGAAAACCGTGCGCACACGCCGACGGGATTTCATATCCAGGTTGTTTTGTCTTATTCTCTTTTGGAGGTTCCTATATAAGAGGTTCATCAGATGTTTACCCAAACCCTAATCGCTTTACCGAATTGGCAGGGACTTGGAGAGGCTTGACCTCTTGAGATCGGCTAGGGTTTGCTTCCGAAATTGAGGAGGAAACTCTTGTCATCGATCAGTGATTCTTGTAAAAGCTTGGTTAAGGTGAAATCCTTCCTTGTAATTGAGCGGTTTGCTCTTGTTGATTAAAAGTAGTGGAATAGATGTGATGGGGAGAGAACGTAGGGAAGTTTTCCAAATCTCTGTAAACCCTATGTCTCTCTTTATGCTTGTGGTTGTTTTTGCATCTATTGCTTGCCCTCGGTATTTTGCAGGGTTGCCTAATTGGGTGCTAAATTTTTGGGGACGATCTCATTGTTGAATCATTCTTGCCATTAAGCCCATCATGATAGTGTGGCATTAGGTAATCTTCGTGTTTACGCTTGCTAGTCTATTGTTTGATCGAAATAATCCTTCTCCCATGTGTGAACGCAGTTCTCTCATAAATCCTATTAAAAAAACCTACTATAAAGATGATAAATATACATTCAATGTCATTTAATGGTCATTTGATGGTATATCATTAGTACTAGGGCTGCAACTTGGGCGGGTTGAATCCAACCCAACCCGAGCCCAACCCAAATTTTGGATGAGTTTAGGTTGATGTATTCGAAGATTGGGTTGGGTTACAGTTGAAAAAATACAACCCGAGTTGAATTTGGGTCGGGCTCGGGTTGAGGGGTCGAGCAACCCAACCCGAACCCGAGTACTCATGTATATCTATCAGTATATGATATATAGGTAACTATCACAACCATCCCGAGTACTCATATATTGAGGGGTCACAGTCAGCTGTTACACCCAGTCCCATATTATTTATTTGCTTCTTGCTTATCAAATAAAGGCATTATCTAATGATCAAGTAAATTGCATGGATAGAAATTCAAAAAAAAAAGTATTATGGTAGTGTTAGCAAGTATAAGTTCTTTTTAGATTTTAAGCTTCAAAGGATAAAATTTTAAACAATAAGTATATCTGAACCTGCACAATCCGATCCATTCTAACCCGAGCATAAAAATTTTGCTTGGGTTGGACTTGGGCTAACCTAAGCGCAACCCGAGTATAAAAATTTTGCTTGGGTTGGACTTGGGCTAGGTATCTCGGGTTGGACTTGGGTTGGGTTGGGTTAGGGTTGGGGGTTTTAGTACTTGGATTCGGCTTGAGTTGATCCCCAACCCGCTCAAGTTGCAGCCCCAATTAGTACTCTCTCTCTCTCTCTCTCTCTCTCTCTCTCTCTCTCTCTCTCTCTCTCTCTCTCTCTCTCTCGTGAATCACACCCGACGATCGCACTCATCCCAGGTTGAACACTTCTTCGGACAGTTGTGATGTCTGTGCCTAGTAGCGTGTATCAAGGTCATCCAGGCATTGCCCAGGTTTCTTACTAGTACGATTTAAAAATCCAAACTTTTTAATTTTGAACATACATATTCAAGAAAAAAATAAAAGAAAAAACACGATCAAAAACTACAAAAATATTCCAATGCAGCATGCGAAAAATTATATCTGCTTATTGCATAACCAAAAATGTAATCATTAGCAAGCATGAAGGTATATAACTCTATTCACTACAATGCTCATCTAATTCGTTTAAATTTTTAATTACCAAAATACTAGTCTGAATGCCTTCACATCACGATGTTCTACATTTGAGTTTCTCCCACGTGATTTTCTGATAATCATTATTCAAAAAGGTAAAGGGTTTGTAAACTTGAGTTCACAAATAAATGGTGAAACATAATTTATATTGCGCCATGAATCCACCGAAATGACATAAAGCAAGTAACAGGGGTCAAACATTTAAGAGAGATGAACACTGAAAAGACTTATTGAAAAAGGTAAAAGAAAACGCGTACACGTATCGTCTGAAAAACTCTAGTTCACTAACCTAATTGTGAACTCGAGTTGAGCTTCTCGGCTCTCTTCAAAAAAAAAGGGCACAGAGTGCTGCCCAGCCACTTGGGAGAATTTGTTTCACTGTCACTGAATCATACAGAGGGCAAGAAGGAATATACAGTCACTGAATTACAGGCTAAGTGTTTGTTTCAGTATCGAAATTAAGAATACAAGGCTGATTTATTGAGAGATGCATCCAATGAATTGCAGCATCAGCTTCTAACGTCGAACAGAGCCAATTTTTGAGCCGGGTATTTGGCTGGTGGCATCCATCACCGCTTCGGTTCGTTCAATGGCTTTCCCTCGAAGAACTCGCCGAGCATTCGGTCAAGATCTTCTGGAGTGTATCTGATGTATCTCTGAGGGTCCTTACCACTCTCAACCAGAGGCCTGAAAATGTGGCAAGACTATTTTTAGAGCCAGCAATAAAATGATGGGGAAGCTTTACAGATGTAAATCAACAGTAGAACCAGCAATTAAATGGAAGGCAGACTCTACTTTTTTATACATTTTTACCCTTACGAATGTCAAAATGATTAATTGTGCAATATTTATAGAACAAATACCTCGTTACTTTTAAGGGAGACAAACCATTTGATATCTTGTATGTTTATTGTTTTGAGCAACTGGCATAAAGAAAATATCGAACCATAGTATGTTGAACATTTTCATTCTGTTTTGTGTTTTCCAGTATCGCAACGCTCAACCATAGTATGTATTCCAGAGACATTTGGGGATATTTCAAGAGGAGATTGGATACCGCCCACCACCCGGGCAGTCTGCTCTCCCTGTGGTCGTTTTGGTGCCGTCAAAGAGTTCCTTCAGACCTGAGGAAGACATGGGATATTTTCTCCATAGTTATTGGATGGAATAATTTGGATCGACAGGAATAAGAGGGTGGTCAAGAAGAAATTTAGCCCCCGAGAGGAAGTGATCAAACGCATCTTGGAGACAGTGAAGCTGTGGTCAACTGCTCTTCCAGGTGTCCTCAAGGAGTCGGTGGGGTACTACATCTGAATCTTGTCGGTCGGACAGCTTTGTACTCGTTCTTTATTTTTCTTCTTCACTCGTACATAATTTCAGTTATTCAATAAACTGGTAGGGGTCCATGCCAAACCCCCCTCCACAAAGCAATGATTCCTCGAAGAAAAAAAAAACTTGTTGAGGCAAGGCATGTGTTTTTCTTGAGGAAATATCAGAATTGCCTCAGTTTTTCCATATAATCTCTAGTGGTACTGCCCACTTTTTCAGTATTCACATTTATTTTCTACAGAAAGAAACTCTCTAAAAGAAGACTTTAAACTTCAGTATCCTACCGAGGTAAGAGATAATTTATTCCTAATAACTTAAAACAAAGTATATTGATATATACCGAAATATCACTTGTTATATCACTCATTTTTTTAATTCTATCATATCCGCGTGAATAGATAAAAAGATGGGTTACTGATGCAGCAACATGTTACATATTTTTTCGAACGACTTAAAATAGTCGCCCTGAACCACGCACACATCACCGTGGTTCAGGGTCCGCTCGCCAACATCTGCCCTGCCCCATCCGGATCACCCGTCCCTTATCATGCGATCCCCTGGGGGTTCACTTGGTGGTCTATAGATCCTCCATTCCGAAACCATCAATAGTGGGACAAATGACAGTTGGGGCGACTCCGTTAAGGGCTTTAATATTTATTACTAACTTACCATATTTCATAAATCAGTAAGTATGAAAGACTTCTAGAATCCAGGTAAATGACAGTTTAAGTTGAAAACCAAAACGAATGTGTCCCGGCCAAGTCAAATAGGACTCCACATACCAAATAAGTATGTAGTCATCGAAGCTCAGAAGTTGATGGAAACATACCCGAAACGTTTTATAAAAGATCTGTATGCAGGCAGTAGAATTTCAGCAACTGCAAGCCTTAAAGACTCGCGCAACTCAGGATCAGGTACGGTCCATTGAGATTGCCTTTGATGAAGCTCATCAAATTGCATGTTGAAGGACTTGAACCTGTTTATCATAAAGTTTGACTCAAATTTGTGGAATCTCATAAGCTTGAAAGTGACCAGAAGCTTATGTATGCTGACCTCTCTTTCACTGTTGCTCTTGAGACTCCACTGCTACTGCCACCATCAGCAGCCCCGGCACTGCCTCCCGACGAAGACAATCCTTGACCGGAGAGGCAATGCAGAATCTGGAGTAGAAAACATAGATACAGCCTCGAGAATTTTTCTTCCAGTAAATGACAGTATGCCAAAGGTTATATGTTTCAAATGAGACATTTATGAAAGACCATTAATTGTTTTTTCGACATCCCAAATCCTATTGGCATCAGAAGTATTCTCACTTTTGAATTTGAATAATGCCATATGCCACACATAAAAATCCAGTCAAAAGCATATTGAGACAAACAAAGCAAACTGAAAAACTGCAAACTGACAAAAACATCCCAATAAACTATATTTTAGACAAGATTCAAAATTTCGGAAAATATCACGAAATATCTCGGTTTTCTCAAATATCAACATGAAATCTCACCTGCTGTATCGAACGGAATGGTAATCACGAAAAAAATCGCGACATTTCAGAAGATAGTTGGGGCCCGCATCTCGTGGGCCGGCAGAGCGAAAGCTGTCATATCGCGATATCTCGCACGAAATTTTCGATGTGCGAGATATCATACAGACAGCTGGGGCCCACACCACGTGGGGCGGCCGAAAGCGACTGACGGCTGTCGCTTTCCGGTGAGATTTCGCGATAATTCGCACGTTTTTCACTCGATATTTCACGATGTCGCTTTCGAGACACCTGGGGCCTATGAAGCACAGATACACCTACAGCCCCCGAGTACCCGTACTGGACACGTATCGGACACAGATACGGCACTAATACGTGTCCGATACGGCTACGCCGTATCCATTAATTAAAAAAAAATCAAATAATGGATTGGATAGGGGCCGGATATGGACTAGATATGGGGAGGATACGGCTTGGATACGGCCTGTGATAGTCGGTTGGGCCTGCTTGGTGGATTCTTAAAACCCGATACGGTCTCGAATCTGTATCGGACTATCAGATTTGGTTTGGTTTTAAAACCCAATTATGTTTTTTAAAGAGGGAAGAGACCCTCAGCTCGAATCCGCTTCATGATTTAGCCCCCCCGAGCGACAGAAACCCTGAGGCGACGACCACGGCGACGGTGATTTCGTCACCTCGAGCGACAGAAACCCTAGTCGCGGCTCTCCCCTCTCGTCTCTTATCGAGACCGGCTGAGCAACACAGTGGGCCTTCAACGCCAGGTATTGGCTCTCTCTCTCTCTCTCTCTCTCTCTCTCTCAGTATCTGTATTGTACCATTTTGCTTGCAAGTCTTGCTCTAAATTTAATCATATTATATATATATATATATATATATATATATATATATATATTAAAAAAATTATTGTATCCTTGCCATATCGGTATCCTAGTTTTTCAAGATTCGACGTATCCCGTATTTGTATCCATATCCATACTCGTGCTTTATAGCCTGGGACCCATACCATCGAAAGCGATTGGCGCCTGTCGCTATCCCGTGCGAAATTTCGTGATTTTGACGAGATATCATGGTTCACTGCGATATTTCGATGTAATCTCGCGAAACGGACGTGATTTCTGGCGAAATCCCTGTGGTTGCTTGGCTATTTAAGGGTGTGTGCAGCCAGGGGGTTGTGTGTGCTCTCTTTCAGCTCTCTTTTTTTTTTTGCATTTTGAATTGTTGTCACCTCTCTTTTATCTCCCTCTCTTGCTCACCTCTCTCTCCTATCTTTGGTTTTTTTATTTCGGATTGTTCTTTCTTCTATCTCCCCTTCTTGCTTTCAATAAAATTTTTTTTTTGCATTTTGAATTGATGTCTCCTCTCTTTCATCTCTCTCTCTTGCTCACCTCTCTCTTCTATCCTCGTTTTTTTATTTCGGATTGTTCTTTCTTTCTCTTTATCTTTTCTCCTCTCCCATCTCTTTCCCCCTTCTCTCTTAGTCACTTTCTCTTTGGTGTGTGTGTGCGGGCGAATGATATCTGCGATTTCGAATGCAAAGTAGGTGATTTCAGTTGCAAAGTAGGCAAGGTTCGAAATTTCCAAACATACATTTGATTAAGTAATTTTTGAACCTACATATGATTTCAACAACATACTTTTGATGTATGTTCGGAACATACATTTGATTTATACATATGATTTCGAAATTTGATATAAACATTTGATGTATACATTTCGAAAATTTGATATATACATTTGATGTAAACATATGATTTTGACCCGTCGATCATTTTAGCAATAAATTTTATATTCCTTTAGATTTTGATGTATTCTTATTTCTTATATTCTTTTGGCTATATAGTCTGTATTTTTCGTCAAGTATTTGATATATCATTTGGATTGTTCTCATATTAATCTAGACTTCCTTTATTCTTATAAATATTGCATCTGTATACACGTAAAGAAATGTATGCTACTTACCTGCTTAGAATTCCACGATAATAGATTGTATAGAGTTGTTATTTAAATTTATCAATATTACTTATTCTCATTTGCAGATGGCCTCCCCCTCCCCCGCATAGGGATTCCGGTTCAAAAGACATAGGTTGGCAACACGGGTTCCCTTTGGACGAAAAGAAACAAAAGTCACAGTGTGCATACTGTGGCAAACAGATCGAACGTGGAGGTGCTACACGGCTGAAGCAACACCTTACCGGCTGTTTCCCCAATGTAATAGAGTGCTTGAAGCCTCCTCTTGAAGTCAGAGTAACCATGCACATTCTATTCAGGAGTGGAGAATACAAAGGAGTTCAGCTTCGATCCCCTAGAAAACCAAAGAAGGGACGGATCAAGGAGTCCAAACATACTAGCACTCCATCAACCAGGCGTCGTTCACATGATGATATCGAGTACCCACCAGATATTGAGACAGAAGAGGAGAGAGCTCAATATTGACAAGCGGTCTTTGATTCGAGACGGACCCAGCAGGAGCGTGCTGAGAGAGAATGGATGCTAACGCAATTTGTTCATGATGCCAATGGCACTGTGGCAGTGGACCTGGTCCATCAGTCGAAGGTTACAGTAGTGCATCAGGGGCGGCTGATGAAGATGACTACAGTTGGACGAGCAAAGAAGAGATTACTTGGACGAGTAAAGAGTGATGTATTCTTCGTGATGTAAACAATGTAAATATATGTAAATATATAAAGTTGATAAAGTTCATATTTTACAGTTTACCAGTTATCAACCCAATATGTATAGAATACATGTCATATCAAGCTCTACACCCATAGATAGGGTGCAAATATTATCTGAGTGTCTAAAGTGTGTATCTATACTTGGTTTATGACTATCTATAGTTTCATTTAAAAATTTCATTAAAAAATTTCATTAAAAAATTTCATTAAAAAATCAATATTTACACCATTTCTATGAAATCACAATATTTACACACTGTTGAAATATTTCCATGAAATATTTTCATATCTAGAAGATTGAAATATTGATCGAAATGGAAATTTCGAACCTTGATTTTAGGTACAGAAATACCTAACCCCTATTATTTTCGTATAGCTTTCGTATGAGAAAGGTTTTTATACCCTAGTATCAGCCAAATCAGCTAGTGCCGAAGATATTGGATATTGTGCAATCATTCATGTGTACCATGCTCCTTGGTTACATCAGCATTTTGAAGGTATAGGCGATACCTTTCCAACGGTATAATTTTTGAAAAAAAAGATCAATGGATTTAAATTTATATCAAGTTTACATAAATAGTGTATTCATCCCAAAGGATACAAGTGGAGAAAATAAACATTCCATGAATTTTGAGGGGTATTTAGTGAATTTATGGGATGTGAAGTGTTTTGGAGGAGCCCCTCCAAAATCCTCCAAACCATCAAATTTGGAGGCCAAACCCATCGGCTGCATGTTTGAAGGTGGAAATGGAGTCCAATTGGAGGAGCTCCCACCTCCATTTTAGATAAAAGGAGTCCGGTTGGAGATGCTCTTCGAGGGCTGAAATCAGGTTGACAACTGGATAAAAAAAAATTATCAATCTTCTTATAGAACCTCTTATTTAGAGCTATGCTCCTGAGTTAGCCTCGGTTTTAATAGGATGGCTTGGATAGTGATTATGTTGGTGAATAAAGTATATCCTCACATGTAGCATATTATACATATATTTGTTAGCACATACCCTAGTTATCCTTGTTCCATCTGGCATATCAGATCATTAAGAGAGTTTTGATGACTACATATATTAACAGAACATAAACTAGTACACCATCGATGTAAGTTTGTTCTGATAAGCCTTGGTTTTATCACCTCCAAAAAATAATTAGTGTCAGTATTTTATTGATCATGCATGTGAACAGACTTGGATGCCTTACCGCATCAAGATCAACCCGATCCACTAGTTCCACCGGATCCATCACCAGTTCCTCCACTACTAGACCCGACATCAGATCTCGTGGACTTTCTCCGAGTCATCTAATCACCAACATTCAGAGGATACCCAAATTCATGCAGGTCCGACGGAGCAAATTGGCCCATTTCTTTTCACCATCGGAGACCTCTGGAGGAGCTAGAGATAATAGCCAATCGCAACTAGATTTGCTAGATCTAACTACGGTGTCCCGTGAGCCACCACCAAAGTCCATCAACATTTTAAAGGTACCAGTTAGATCTTTCTTTAAAGGACAACATCAGCAGCTTCATTGATACTGTGGACGACACATGGTTGCCATTTAGTTTGGTTGCATATTCCATCATTATGCGATTGTCCATGGATAAGGAAGGCCGAGTTTTCGATGGAAACATGAGGATCTTCTCCATCACATACCAGAGAAATACTTGTAAGGAGCCAAGGTCATCCACCTAGGGAGATATGATACAATTGATCCCTGTCGTTTTGTCAATTTTGCCCTTTCAAAAGAAAAAAAAATTATTTGCCTCTGATTTTATGTTTCTTCACCCTTCGATGCATGTTATTTTTTATTATCATATCATTACCTATCTTTCGACCTCAATTGGATGGTCGGATCGCTTTTTGTATTTGCCAAGATACGGGGGGTTGTCCCCAACAATTATTATCATATCTAGTATACTCGGACCAATGTAGATTATACTAGATATGCTTACATTAGGCCCTGGGAAGCACGGACACTTCACCCGCCTACCCGCACCCGTGTCGGACACGAACACGGCCCGACACGGGAAGATGGGTTTTATGTGATTTGGGCTTCGGACACGGATTGGACTCGGGCTGGACACAGACGGACTCCGACCCACTTTTTCTTTATTTCTGTACTCGACCCGACCCAACCTGAACCGACTCGACCCCAACTAAATAACCCCACCGCCCGACTCTCCTCTGTTCTGCTCGAGATCGAGGGGGCTCAGGGCTGAAACCCTAGTCTGCACGGCGATCTTCCGACCCTATGCCACGCGAGCCGCCAACCTCACTGCCGACCTCGCCGCCGGTCTGCCACGCGATCCTCCGACCACTCCAGACACCGCCGACTCCATGTACCCCTTTCTCTTCCTCTCCTTTCTCCTTTTTTTTTTCTTTTTCCTAATTCTCTTCCTTCACTTCTTCCTCCTCTAGTTCCTCAGCTCCTACTTAATCCTCTTCTCCTTCCTCCTCTCCTGTTTATGCATTCAAAAACAATAAATTTGTTAGTTTTTTTTTTTTTTGAAGAATGGTTTTTTTTTTGAAGAATTTTTGTTTTTGAATACAAAAACATGAATCAGTCATGACTGATTCCTGTTTATGCATTCAAAAACAAAAAACTGTGGATTTTTTTTCTACAAAAAACAGTGAATTTTGTTTTTTAATAATGTTTTTTTTTAAAGAATTTTTGTTTTTTAATGCATAGACATGAATCAGTCATTGACTGATTCATGTAATGCATTTAAAAACAAAAAAAAACTATGGACTGATTCACTGTTTGTAGTTAATTTCTGGGCTTCTTAAAAAAATATGTATGGGCAATTCATTCTTCGCCTGATTCAGTCATTGTTTTGTTAATTTCTTGTTAGTTGTTATTTGTTAATTACTTCTATATTGCTTGTTAGTAGTTAATTCGTAGTTGTTTGTTAGTTTTGTTATTGTTAATTGCATGAATTATAATTTCTAAGTTTGCTTCATTTGTAATGTACTGTTAATGCCAATTATGTTTGTCATGTTCTTGTAATGTATAATAATAGGAAAATGGATCAAGAGAGTTTTGTATCTACTGGTGCCGGTGGTAGCAGTCATACTTCCCAAGATGAAGATCCTAGTAAGCCTCTTTGGCAGTTTGTGACAAAGATAGCAACTATGCAGTAAAAGTTGGTAGTCGGCCCTAGTCGGCCAAGGGCCGACTAGGACTAGCCGGGACTAATTCGGGACTAGTCGGCCAAAACTTATTATAACCCCTCCCCCCTCCCTAAACATATATGATATATGAACTAGCATAAATGCCAATAAGTATATGATATTAGTCGGTTAATAACAATACATACCTTCACACTTCACAGCATGGGTATAAGTACATAAGTAACAGTCTAACAGAACACAGTGTATTGGCTTCATGCACATGTCAAAAGACTCAGAACTAAGAATTCATCACAATATTTGTTTGATGATGTTTAATCTGTGAACAACCCCAATTTTGATTATAGAGTTATATGGATATCAACAAATAAACTAATTATTTATCTATGTTTTTATATGAGATTCTCAGGTGCTCAACAGATGATTACAGGGAAGAGCCATAGTTGTGAGTCTTGCAACTTAAGACTTTGAGCCAATGTAAAAAAATCCAAAAAAAATTGCTTGCAAAGACTCCTTGCAAAAAGAAAATTTGCTTGCAGAATGCTGCCTGGGTCTAGTCGGCAGCCGCTAGTCGGGGACTAGTCGGGATTCCGCCCAGCAATGACAGAATCGAAATTAATCGGTCGGCAAAATGCCGCTTGGGGACTAGTC
The DNA here is from genome assembly GCA_947650365.1 of Chamaelirium japonicum. Lineage (NCBI taxonomy): Eukaryota > Viridiplantae > Streptophyta > Magnoliopsida > Liliales > Melanthiaceae > Chamaelirium > Chamaelirium japonicum. The sequence goes on along the minus strand of OX393550.1, from coordinate 21,902,877 downwards.
GGGGACTGGTCACTGACTAGTCCCAACTTTGATAGCATAGGATAGCAGAAAAGAAAGGAGAAGGAAATATAACTTTTCGGTGCATCTTCTGTCAAACACAGTTTAAGGGCTCTTATCCTAGAGTAAAGGCGCATTTATTGAAGATAGCCGGTCATGGAATCCAGGGATGCGTGAAAGTTACATCCCAATAAATTCAAAATATGCAAAGGCTTATTGAACAAGCAGAGTTGCAGACGAAGAATGAATTGCTCAAGCAAGTCCCTTTGCCATCTTCTGCTTCTACTCGATCTTCGGGTGCAAGTATGGGGACAGGGACCCTAGGCATCACGTCATTTAGGTAAGAGGGTTTCGAGCCAAGGAAGAGGAAGACCGGTAACTCTGCTTTGGAAAAAGCATGGAACATTGAGTGTTGTGATCAATTGCGAGTGGAGATTGCTATGATGTTTTATTCGAGAGGCTTACTGTTTCATCTTGCAAGGAATCCATATTATGTGAGCTCTTATACCTTTGCCGCTAATCCCGCCAACGCGATCAGCGGTTTTGTCCCTCCCGGGTATAATATGTTGAGAACCACTTTACTTCAAAAGGAGCGAGCAAATATTGAGAAGTTATTAGAACCAATCAAGACCACTTGGAAGGAGAGAGGAGTAACAATTGTTTGTGATGGTTGGACGGATGCTCAAAGAAGGCCTCTTGTGAACTTCATGGCAGTGAGCCAGTGACGGAGTCCGGGCCTATATTCTTGAAAGCTATCAATTGCGAGGGAGAGTACAAGGACAAGTTCTACATTGCTAATTTAATCAAGGAGACTGTTATAGAAGTTGGGTCTCAAGATGTGGTATAAGTTATCACGGATAATGCCCCGATGTGTAAGGCGGCGGGGATGCTTATCGAAGAACAATGGCCCCGCATCTTTTGGTCTTCATGTGTGGTCCATACTCTTAATCTTGCATTGAAGTATGTGCGGACGAAGAATACATAATCCAAAGAGATCACGTATGATGAATGTAGTTGGATAACTATCGTTGTCGGGGATACAAGTGTTATCAAGAATTTTATTATGAACCACTCTATGAGGCTAGCAATGTTCAATGAATTTGTGAAATTAAAGATGCTCGCAATTGCCGACACACGCTTTGCTTCTGTGGTGATCATGCTCAAGAGGTATCATGACATAAAGCGCGGTCTCCAAAATATAGTGATTAGTGATCAATGGGACTCATATAAAGAAGATGATGTGAGGAAAGCTCAATTTGTCAAACAAAAGGTGTTGGATGACTTATGGTTGGACAAGATAGATTATATATTATCCTTCACCAAGCCCATCTATGACATGTTGAGAGTTGCCGATATGGACATGTCGTCTCTCTACATCTAGTGTATGACATGTGGGACACAATGATTGAGAAGGTCAAAGTGGCTATATATCGATATGAGAAGAAAATGAAGGTGGAGAATCAAGCTTTTATAAAGTGGTCCATGATATTTTGGTTGATAGGTGAAACAAAAGCAATACACCACTTCATTGCTTAGCGCACTCATTGAATCTAAAGTAAACTCTTTAATCTCTAATTCTCTATTTTATTATTGATAATATCATTCAATAATCCAAATTAGTTAAGCAATTTATCATTTACTTTCTTTAGGTACTATAGCAAGGAGTGGCTTGAAGGGGCTTTGAATCGTGTAGCTCCTCATATGGACGTGGAGATCTCGGCCAAGAGGAACAATTGTATTAGAAGATACTTTTCAAGTCCGGATGAGCGTCGGATGTTGAATGTGGAGTTTGCAAAGTTCTCGGCGGCTTTGGAAGAATTTGCGGAGTATGATTCTTTGCACAATAGGGGAGAGATGGACCCAAAGATTTGGTGGGTCGTGCATGGGGCTTCTACACCTACACTCCAAAGTTTGGTTTTCAAGCTTCTCGAGCAACCTTCTTCCTCTTCGTGTAGTGAGAGGAATTGGAGCACCTACTTGTTTATTAATTCAATGCGGAGGAATAAAATGACTCCGCAACGTGCCGAGGATCTTGTCTTTGTTCACTACAACCTTCGTCTTCTATCAAGGAGAAGCCCACAATATTTGGAGGGAGAGATGAAGATGTGGGATATTGGAGGGGATGCATTTGACTCTCTCGGGGACATTGGAGTTCTAGAGGTTGCAGAGCTTTCACTTGATGAACCTGATTTAGAGGCGGTGCTTTTTACGGATGAAGGCGAAGACGAAGGAAATATTGGAGAGGACACCATCATACTTGGGGCAAATTGAAGATCTTTTTTCAATTGCGTTTTGGAGAATATGGAAGAGGGATTATGATGCAGGCGCGCGTCGTCGGAGGGCGGTTGATGAAGACGATGTAATATTTTTGGTATTTTCTTTGTAAAAAGATAACTAGTGATACGGAATCACCGAGAGGAAGTGGCGGAGGAGGTAAGAACTGTGACAGAGAAGAAAAGACTAGAAGCTTAGACGAGAGGGGGCTTGAAATCCATCAGGGTACAAGGTGGGGACTCAAATCCATGAGCCAACGAAGGCATCCGCCATCAATTTTCATTCATAATAATCTCTTCAATGGTTACAATGGGGGCCTTTAAATAGGCTAAAAGAAAAGATAAAAATGGCAACAAATTTAAAAGACATTAAGTATCCTAACTACTTGCCTAAAATAAAGATCTCAAATAAAAAAGATTCTAAAAGATATCATAAGAGATATCCTGCCTAATCCATCCATGGCAGGCTAGGATGGGCCTTCGGGTGGGCCAACGGGCTTGGGCCCAAGTCGGATCACATCATTCGCTTCCGCTGCGAAGAACTCGCCCTCGAGTTCACACGGTAAAGCGCAAGCATCCTCGAGGTTTTCGCCGATGTGGTATCTGTCGTCAGGAGCTGATGGTGGAGGCCCAACAAATGATGCCTCATTACACCGAAGTTACCACCGGGGTCCCATGAGAAGGTATCACTGTCATCGATCGGGAAACATACATCAAAGTGGTGCTGGGGTAGACGATCGAGTCGGATAGTAATATCAGACCGCTGCAGTAGCTCGAACATCGGCTCGCCTAAATGGATGTAGAGCTGAACAAACACTGTAGGCACCAATAGTCGGTCTAGCCCAAGAAAATCAATATGCTGAAGCTCGGCTAGAGAGACATCGAAAGAATTCGCAGTAGGTGGTAGCATGGCTGGCGGCAGAAGATCCTCTGGAAGGGGAAGCTCGTCTGCTGGTGGTGGTACTGGAGGTGATGGATCTGCCGAAGATACAACTGGAGGAAGCTCTGTCGGTGGTGGAGGCTCTGCTGGAAGTGCTGGAGGTGAAGACTCATCTGTGGAGGCTGCTAGAGGTGAGTCCATTTGCTGTAGCTCCCATTCAATCCCACAAGCTATCTCATAGGCTTCGTCCAGATCCCTCCAAGATCCAGCTGAAAACTTGCCCTTTATGTCGGAGCGGAATCCTCTAATGTACAGTACCACTGCCAAGAAATCTTTCTCTGAAAAACCATAGCGGATCATGCGCCGATAGAATGCTGAAGTATACTCATAGACGGAGTTGTTCCCTTGATGACAACGACTCAATCCTTGGATCTTGGCATCCATGCACAATAGTGGAAGTGTGGTCCAGGGGTAAATCTGGAAATCTGTAATTACTGGTTCACTGAAAATTTTTGCTGATGGTATGGATGCGTAGAGCTCGAAAAACCCTTCGATTTGATAGGTCGTACGCCAAAAACGGACTAGAAATGAAGGAGATATGTCCAATTGAAGTTGGCGGGTCTGTTTTTGTAAACGGGTTGGATCCGAATTCAACTCGGGTTCAGCACTTAAGTGCAAAATAGTAACTAGAAAGGTTGGGGATTTGAGGGCTGTTGGATGGGGATCTAAGGGTTGTGGTGGGGGGTGAATTGGGAAAATAGAAAGGGGCAAAAGGGGGGGTTCGGATTAGGGTTTTTTTTTTTTTTTGTGTTGTTTGTTTTGTTGGCAGGTAGGGAAGGAGCAAAGGGGGCAGCGGCTGCAGCTGGGAGCAAAAGGGGGGCGAGGCAGCGGCTAGCAACCGGCAATAAGGTAAGAAATCTTGCCTTTTCTCCTCTTCTTTCCTTTTTCTTTTTCTTTCCCTTTCTTCTTTCTTTCCTTCTATTCTTTTTTTTCCTTTTTCTGCTGTATCACAGATCTGATACAGATCTGGTTTTTCTGTTTTTTTTTTGGCTGCGGGGTGCGCGGAAGCACGGGAAAGGGTGGTGGTTCAGCGGGTGGAACGAGAGGAAGGGTGCAGCGGCAAAGGAGAGGGTTCGCGGGTGGCTTGCGGTGGTTGCACGAGCGAGCAAAGGAGGTGGGTAGCGGATGAAGGAAGTTTCCTTTCTCCTCTTTTTTTTTTTTCTCTCAACAGATCTGGTCTCTCTCTTCTTCTTCTTTTTTTTTTTTTTTTTTTCAAGATCTGATCTCTCTTCTTCTTCTCTTTTTTTTTGTTGGGATTGTAGGGCGACGTACCAGAAGAAGATGACGACTCGGCGAGGATGGTGACGACGGAACGACGACGATGACGATGACGATGACGATGGACGACGATGACGATGGACGACGGCGATCGAAGCAAAGATCGTTCGTGGTGCAGGAACGCCACAAAGCCCGAAGCTCTGATACCAACTTGATGCAGGCGCGCGTCGTCGGAGGGCGGTTGATGAAGGCGATGTAATATTTTTGGTATTTTCTTTGTAAAAAGATAACTAGTGATACGGAATCACCGAGAGGAAGTGGCGGAGGGGGTAAGAACTGTGACAGAGAAGAAAAGACTAGAAGTTTAGACGAGAGGGGGCCTGAAATCCATCAGGGTACAAGGTGGGGACTCAAATCCATGAGCCAACGAAGGCATCCGCCATCAATTTTCATTCATAATAATCTCTTCAATGGTTACAATGGGGGCCTTTAAATAGGCTAAAAGAAAAGATAAAAATGGCAACAAATTTAAAAGACATTAAGTATCCTAACTACTTGCCTAAAATAAAGATCTCAAATAAAAAAGATTCTAAAAGATATCATACGAGATATCCTGCCTAATCCATCCATGGCAGGCTAGGATGGGCCTTCGGGTGGGCCAACGGGCTTGGGCCCAAGTCGGATCACATCAGATTATGACATTATGTTTATGTTTTTGTTTTGTTGGATGTTGTTTATCTATTTTGAACCGTTTATGTTTTGTTAGAATGCATTTGCGGAGTATGATGTTTATCTATTTTGGTTATCTAGTACTCGTTTTAATATATGTTAAATGATGCACTTTAGTTTCTAGCATAGTATGATATGTTAGATGGACCGTTTGGTTTTTATGAATGGTTATGTCATCTTAAATTTGTTATATATTATTTATATAAAATTATATATATATATATATATATATATATTGTTGTGTCCTAGCTGTGTCGTGTCCTACTTTTTTGAGAAAATGCCATGTCGCCGTGTCCGTGTCCGAGCTTCATAGATTAGGCCCAGGTTTGATCAGATCTTGGTTATTATCTTATCTAAATCTTTGGATGCTCAACTAAGATCCATTGGAGCCATAACGACAGCCATCATCTTCGCAGACACGTGACCTTGAAGATGAGAAAATCCGCAAAAGCCGTCAAAGAGTTGGACAAAACCCTTCGAAGCATGAATCGCCAAGGGACGGACGAGCCCACTCTAGGGCATGAGCCGCCAGAGGGCCGAAGAAGCTACCTCTAGAGCATGAACCGCCAAAGGGGCAGACAAAGTCACTCTGGGGCATGAGTCACCAGAGGAGCAAATAAGCCATTCATGCCTCAAAGGGTCAGACGAGCCCCCTCTGGGCCAGCCGCCAGATAAGAGGATCCCCCTTTAGGGTATGAACCAACAAAGGGGATGGAAGACCCCCTGGGGGCAAATTAGTGGTGAGGAGACACCCCCTATGCTCAAATCAGAGGTGCCTTGATCGAACGGTGAATCATGACCCGCCAAGCCACTGCGCACCTCAGCCCGCCATGAGTGGGCAAATGTGGGTGCATAAATATCATCTTCCTCACTCGGCACCAGGTCCAGACTTTCTATAAAGGAGACACCCCTAGGGGTGTGGTGAGGGAGGTAAGCCAACGTGATTCAACCCCATGGAACCCGACCATGACCGCCCAGGAGTCGTCCCAGCAATGAGCGAGAAGATACACAAGGGGAGACGACGACCGAAGATCGCCCCGTGAGGCCAACAAGCTATGACCCAATGACTCATGAGGAGGCCAACTCAGCTCGAACATTGAGAAGCCAACAACGCCGCACGCTCGACCTACCCGAAGGCTACACGCTAGGGATTCCACAACAGAGCCTGCAGTCAAAGTGGAGGCAATGCATAGGGCTAGGACTTGGTCCGAACGAACCCGAGCAACCCAACCAAAATTTTGAATTTGGACAATCACAGGCAACGATATTTGAGAATTTGGACGGGCATGGGCAAAATTTTTTTGCCCGAATTTGAATTTGGGCAAACCCCATATGACTAACCCGAGCAACCCGAAGAACCCAAGGAATATATATATATATATATATATATATATATATATATATATATATATATATATATAGAGAGAGAGAGAGAGAGAGAGAGAGAGGGAGAAAGCGGAATGCACATGTTCTCTACAATTAAGTTAAACTTGTAATATTCTTCATTGCATGGTTTGCACCAAATTATTTTTTGCTTGAGTGAGAGGAAGTTCCATATTGAACAGTGTAAATTTTAGATCGGACGTATCATCTACTTTTTAGTGAATGGTCCGGACGAACCCGAGCAACCCGAGGAACTTCCATGGTCCAAACACAGGCAAACCCTCTACAAGTTCCTCGGGCAACTTGGGCAATTTGGGCAAACATAATGCAACTTGGTCCAAACACGGTCAGACCTCCAAACCCGACCATGTCCACCCCTAGCAACGCATGACAGCCTCATCCAAAGGGGCAAACAAAAACATTATGAGGAACTCATGGGACGACATGTGGACGGATCCGTGGCCCAAGCTCGAGCATCAATCCACGAGCAACAACTGTCAAAGCAAGATAAGCCAAGTTTGTGAGCAGTGAGAGCACACCAAGTGGGGGGTCACATGCAGGGTTTTAAATCTCGGCCGATACCGGTACGTACCGGTTTTGGCCGGTTCGAGACCGGTACTGCATCCGATCCCGATACCTGGCCCGTATCGGCCGGTACCGGTACGTACCGGTCCGTATCGGCCGGTTCAGGCCGGTACAGGCCGGTACGGACCGGTACCGACTGGTTAAATTTTTTTTTTTTTGGGTTTTTTGGGTTTTTTTTAGATTTTTTTTCTCAACCGGTATCGGTCCGTACCGGCCGGTACCGGTACGTACCGGCCGGTACATACCCACTACTCTCGACTCACCCACTAGAGACAGAAAAAATGAGGAGTTTCGGGTCACTACTTCCAAGGAAAAAGCTTACTGTGGTTGTGAGCATAGACTTCCCAAAAAAACAACAACAAAAAGGTTAAAACAAAAGCCTGGAACCAAACCAATCTTCCCTTCTACATTAGACTTGCAAGCTAAATATCAAGCAATCTATGTAATGAAAGAGAGATAATTATCACCATTCACTTCTGGGAAGAGCACATAAAGATATAAAAGAACACTATGTGCCAATGCAAACAAAAATTTTAATGCTGTACTGTTCAAGGAAGAACATAAATAAGGCATTGTCTAAGAAGAATGTCCAAAAGTTAAAGACATGCTAGATGCAAGAGTTTAATCGTATATTAAGTTTGAGTCTAAAACCTTGGTCCAAGCAACCCTCTTATATTGATTTGCATTTTGCTGCACAATTCTTCGATGCCTTTGAACCCAGTCATCACCCAATAAATCCTTTGCTTCTGACCTGACATCAAAGAAGGGGCATAGTGTTAATCTACTTCCTGGCATACTTATATTGTGACACTGTATACTGACATACCTGCGCACGGATCTGACCATATAGTGGATATTGTTCATAATAAATAGATAGGTCAATGCGGGATCCTTATATTGCTTGGATTTCCCATCCAGATTACTCTGAAGAGCCTGCATAATCTTCACTGTTACAGATGCTAGGTTGGAATCCGAATCACCTCCAGTTTCAAACTCTTGGAAAAGCTGCTTCAATGTTGATTGATAACTGTATGTGTTTAGTGCATGCCATTGTCAGATAGTTGTGCTTATGCATTCATGTTCTTTAAGATGAAAGATCTTGAAGCAAAGCTAAAGAAATAATATGAAGAAAATAATATTTTTTTCCAATTGAAATGAAACTATAGATACCCAGAGACCACAGAACAAATGTTTGAGACTAGTTTTTTCTGGGTGCAGCTGGTGTGGGTGTGTGTGTATGTTGCAAACGCTTTTTTTTCTTCTCTGTTTTTGTTCCAGTGTGGATGTGGGTGTGGGAGTATGTGGGTGAGTGTGGGGCATGTTGAAAATTATAGGAAAGAAAGGAATAACAAGATTAAAAAATTACTACAAAATTCTAAGAAAGGAATAACGCCGATTCCGACCTTCATTTGTGGCGGAGACACGATGGCACCAACTACGTGGATTGCTCCACAGTATAAGCTTGTTTTTGTTGTAGTGTTTACACACTATCAAATTGCTCCCTTTCTCCTTGTATATTAGGGAACGGTCCAAATGCATCACTGAGCATCTGGAGCATCCCCTCGCTCGAGCAAAAAGATTTCCTTCCGACTAACATTAGTTGTCCTCATTGTTGAAGCATAATGCGCATGATTTGGGCTCATTGTTTGAGGCCCATAAAAAAATGCTTCACAGAGGATAAGGAGGGTTCGTGTCTACACGGGACAAGGACATACATAGAAGGAGGGAGGTTCCGAATCCACAAAACCGACTCTTTCAGCCTCAATCTCTGTGCACGTAGTTTACACACGACATTTATCTCTCCATGAAGGAGGTCTTCGGCACTAGACCTTGGCCCTTCCTCCACGAAGTAGGATCTCGATCTAACGCACAGAGAATCATCCTTTGATGAAGGTTGCAAGGGTGGAATAAGGCTTCTACGACATTTTATTGGAATCTTTGTGTGTGAAACGATTATTTTTTACAGGCTAAAACTCCACAAATGTTAAAGTATTGGAACTCATAGGAAGACGAAGGTAGTTGCGGCCCTTGCGGATTGATGACGTGGAGAAAAGTTAATGATGATTGTACTTCCTCGTACAACATGTCTAAACCTGGCATAGCTAATTTGTCATCATTAGACAGTTAGCCAATCCCATAATTAGCGGAAGAGGAGGCCACGACTATAATGATGACTCTGTAACATGCTGAGGAGGAAAAACTATTAATAAAGGCCTCCAACATCAGAGAGGATGCAGATTATTATTCTCACTGAAAAGAGAATTCTGAGCGAGCGGTGACTCATATGCTCTGAGTGGATTCTTGAAAGAGGGAAGAATATAGAAATTTGTGGGGAGAGACCGAAAGATCTGTAATTTTTTATTTAATAGTAAAATTCTCCCGAGTTTTTCCCTATTTTTTTCTTCTTGATTGCATAGGGTTTTCCACGTAAATCTCCATGCTCTAGTGTGTTTTCTTCATTTTTTTCATGATCTCTTCTCTCGCGACATAATTAGACATGATTTTTAAGATCGCGTTAAGTCTGATATTTACCCACAAAATACTTTCCCATCAACCAAACACTCCATTTGTTTCTTCCGCATCTTCTCCCTCGAGTTCTATTTATCAAATTTTCCTTTTCTTTAGTTTTTTTTTACTCGTCAGAGAATGCATTTATAGGAAAGGGATAAGGAAATGGAACAATTGAAAGTGAGATAATTTATTGGGATATATCATGTAAAAAGAAAGTAGAGAAAAATTGATCTTCGGAATGTAGATGAGAACTGCATCTTCCTTTCAAGTTTGAGACTCCTTGAAGCAGTCTCCCTCGAGATGGTTTGGTAAAACAAAGTGGATTATTTGGCGCATTCAACCGTTGCAACTCACTGATTTAGATTCTGACATGATATTCAAAACAATCTTGGGCCATACAGACTCGAATCAATTGATTCAAACCATTTTCTCAAACCACAAAATGATGAATGAAACTTCCGAGGGTTTTCTCCTCGCCTTCAAAGAAGTGTCGATGCATTCTCCCCTTCTTGGTGATGAATTGATAATGAATCCTAGGCACTAATTCCTAGGCAAGATGGTATATTCACTTTTAAACCATAGTTTCCTTTTTTTCAATATTTTAAACTAAGCTTAGATTCCTATCTCGTAGCATTCACATTATCATTATGATTATTACTCTTTCAGTTCTGAAACCATTTTTACTTCGGTAGTAAAGAAAAAATCAAAATTTGCACAAAATCTAAAATATACTTGAAATTTGAATTTTCCATCAATAGAACTCCTCAAAACCCTAAACAACCTTTAGATATCCCTAGATTAAATCTCTCAAATATATCACAAGTCTTCTTTAGTTCTTACCTTTGAAATTCGAAATAATTCAAATGCCACTTCTGTCCAGAAATTTCAGTAATCATACAAAATGATTAAATTCATTTCAAATCACTTCTAACCCTAGAATCAACTATACATAGTAATTGCATCAATACTATGAGCTATAGTATTAGGTGATACGAGTATTAAACATTTTTTCTGTAAAGAAAAATTCAAATTTGCAAAAAATCTAAAATTACTTGAAATTTGAATTTCCCATCAATATATCCCCTCCAACCCCTAAACAACCTTTAAGTATCCCTAGAATTAATCTCTCAACTATATCACAAGTCTTCTTTAGCTATTACCGTTGCAATTCGAAATAATTCAAATGTCACTTCTGTCCAGAAATTGCAGAAATCATACAAAAAGATTAAATTCATTTCAAATCACTTCTAAATTCTAACCCTAGAATCATCTATACATAGTAATTGCATCAATATTATGAGCAATGGTATTAGGTGTTAAGACTATTAGGTGTTAAGAGCAATGTTGCATTGATCATCTAATCTTATCAAGGAAGATGAGCAGGACCTACTGAGGATAAAGGTTGGGAACACCATCCGGGCAAGGGACACAGTCAACATGCCCAAAACAACCAAGATGAAGAGGGATTAAACTTCAGACAAAAGAGTTAGAAAAGAAAAGGGGAACAAAGAAGACTTCGTTAAAGTAAAGAAGAAACTTCCCAGAAAAAGTATGAGAAATGATGAGGAGAAGGAAGCATTTTGAGGACACTTCCAATTTAAGATAACTTAAATTGGATAGGAACCATTCATGAATTTGGGTAACAAACTGCACCCTAAATAGATGGGGTAATTCTTTCTTTTTTTAATGTTTATGGTGGGTATCTGAAAATTTGGCAAAAGGACTTGCATAATGGTCTACATACCCCACGTCCATACATGTTAAAGAGTTAAAATTCCTGGCCTTCAATAATGAGGCTTTATGCAAATGACATCCATAAACCTAATCACAGGGTTTATGCAAATGACATCCATAAACCTAATCACAAAGCTTTTATTATATCAAGTCAGCTTATGTATCCATCCATGTTCGTCATTTGAAGGGACTGCATCCACAATAAAGGCAAGTTTTTTGAAGTCTTACATCAATTATTCAGGCCATCTTACGCCTCATATGTCCTTCGTCGGGACACAGGACAACAATGGAAAACTAGCATCAATGGACATCACTAAAATTTGTAAAAAATGAAAATAATCAAATGTTGAAGGACTTTTTCCAGGTACTGGAACATTTGCGAGAAAAGATAGCGCCACCAGTCATGTTTTCGCAAGCTCCACATACCACCAGTCATGCTTTCGCATTCAGATAGCGTCACAGCGGTCTGCATAGCGATGCTAGCTTCATAAACAAAAATGATTCACTTCACAATTAACCTACGTAACATGTAAATAACGGATACCAGTGAAAAGAATGTAAAAGGAAAATTAACTACCTACAATGACAGTGGAAGCGTAGACAGGAGAACTCAAGTTGCTACACCACATCAAGACTCATGTATAAACCAGATGATAGCAGAATGACCAACTCAAGAACAATATTTTATTAAAGCAATTATTCTCCAATAAAGATTTGGTAAGAAGTAGAAATCAAGAAAGACTTACTCAAAGAGAAATTTCACGTAATTAATTACATAGCTAGTCAGAGGGTGGACAGTTCCGTCAAAAACAGTAGTCTTTGTAGCATCCTTTTCAACAGCTTCTTCAAAATCACCCAAGGTATCTTTGGCAGTCTGTGCCAACCGCTTTGTCAAACTCAATGCAGATTCTCGCATCTCAGAACAAGCTTTGCCTTCAAAAATTGTTTCGATCTGACAAATATAAGGATATATACATTACAGACCTTCATTGTCAACATCAAAAGAAAAGTATAAAGAAAAGAAAATTAATCCACCAACTTCCATTCTCAGAAGAATATAATAAGTATGAAGAAGAAGTAATAAAATTACATATAGCGCGCGTATGTATGTCTGGAGAGAGAGAGAGAGAGAGAGAGAGAGAGAGAGAGAGAGAGAGAGAGCATGCTAATGCTAAGTGACCAATTATGTGACATAGATCTACTTGTGTGCTTGATGTGTAAAAGTTGAATCCTCATCATGACAAGAGGAAAGAGATTTAAACTTCAAACTAGGGATGCAAGTGGACAACAGATTATTTGATCTATATCGGCGGCGGAGTGTCCTTATTTAAGCAAACATGAATGAATGTTGTATCTCTGACTTGGTTGGGGAGACAGATCCATATACTAATTTTATAATTGAAGAGATATTTGTATTCATATCTGCATCTACTAACAAAGAAACAAATATGGCTATGGTATGCATTATTGGAATCGTGTCCATTCCGATTACATCCTGCTGAAGGCTCCAATGAGGGTCACTACAATCCTAAGCCTCTAAGACTCCTCTTTGGTCACAAAACTAAGCTTAGATTATCAATATAGCGCGATATTACTCAAAAATACAGCAAACGATGATTTGTAACACTCAGATCCATAGCCAATATGCAACCAATCTCAAGTCTAAGTAAAGATCTAGCAAGATAGAATAAATTTCCATCAAAAAACAGAAATTCAGCACATAATAATGTTAATTGCAGCAGTAGATCTCAGATTTAAAAACCCTATATGCAGCAGATTTTCAAAGAAATAAGGCTATGTATGCTTGCGAAGGGTACCGATATAATATTTGTGGCTATGTTAGCGACTAGGCATATATTAGGCTTCGAATAGAGATGATATGGTAGGTGCTAGGACTGCGATGCTTTGCGAAGACTGTGAAAATAAGGGGAAAAGAGGGTGGATGCAAAGAACAAGATGAAATAAAGAATAGGTATTGTCTGGGGTTTTCCGCCGTGGGTCGATACAAGGATGCACCGAGGATCCCACTCACAGTGCAAGGCCGGACGTCGAAAGAAGCAGGATCCTTCAGAAGAACAAGCTGAGGCCTTCTCAAGGCGAGATCGAGGGTCTTCTCGAGACGAAGTCGAGCAAGGGTTGGGGATGCAAGTCTCTCCCGAAAGCTCTCAAGAAGAGGCACAAATTTCAGCCCCAAATCTGAAACTTTTTTCTCTCCTTTTTCTATTATAATCTAGGGTTTGCGATGGATGGTAAGGATCGTCAATGAGAGGGATGATGGAGCGCTAGATGGAGCCCTAAAGGAGGTAACAAAAGAAAGAAATAAGGGGGAGAGAGAGGAGACGTGAAGGAGAAGGAAAGAAGGGGCGCGGTCTCGGGTTCTGCATGAGAGAGGGACGGGGAAAGGGGGTGTCTTGGAAGCGTGGTGGCTTTAATGCTTATATCATACACAATATAGAAAGCAAGAACCAGACCTCTGGTTGAACCTCGCGCATTATTTCATACATGTCTAGAAGCACAAACAACTTCTCTGGTGACCTTTTACTTCTAGCAATAGCATCTCCAAAACTAAGAAGCATCGCCACACTGTTTACAGTTACTTCAGCAAAACACTGATCCCTTTGTGAATCAATATCAAAAATTTGATCACAAACTTTTCGTTCCCCAGCAAAGAGCAGTTTGACCTGTTTCAACAAAAAACCAAACTGATTGAAAAATAAAAGGTGATATACTTCCATTGTTGATTTCCAGAGCAATCCTTACCGCAATTCGCATAAAGTGAATCCAATTCCCAATTTTGGCCTCTAAAACCTCCCACTGCATCTTCTGCACATCATCTTTACTGAGTCTTTCCACTCCCAATTTCCTTAGGCTCAGTTCTAAAGTTGAAGCACGGGCTTCCCTGAATGTTGAAGCAATGCACTTTAAATAATTGTCTGGTACTGGGGTTGGAGCAGAGAAAGCCTCGAGTGTAATGATATGTTTTCCAATAACCCCAGAAAAAAAAATGGTCATACTAAGGTATAGGAACGCAAATCAGAGAGATCATATTAACCTAAAAATACTGATATGGGTAACTTTATCGAATGAGATGAAATCAAGATAAAACATGTACAAATATGTCAAATTATGCATAGAAGGAACCATTAGTCCAAGTCTAAGTACCTCTATTGCCGCATTTCTTTTTTTCCTGTATGACTTTTCTGTACCAGAATTTGGTGCATAACCTTAAGAATCAACAACTCTATTCAGGAAGATAAATTACAAGGATAATTAAAGTTATCAAAAAATAGTGTCCACATCAAGCAATCTATTGTAAAAGGTATCATTCACTCCTGTTTCCTTTCCCTCCAATTTGGCTTACTGAAATCTATACTGCTTCCCGGGCATAGGCCCATAACTAAGCAGTTGAAGGATAATTCTATTTCTTTGTTTCTTATGTTGAACCTAGATTACAAGTCATGAATGAATTAGAATGTTTTATCTTCATTGTAATCCCACTTCTGTGTTTCTGAGAGTGAACCCAGCTTACACATGATAAACAAAATGAAAATTTATATCTTCATCATCCACAATTTTTTCATGAAAATAATGATAATATCCATTATCCTATGTCAAGCCAGCTCCTCACTTCGCCAATATCAGCATTTACAATTAGCATTACATAGACGAGATAATGAATTGAGCTCCAATAAAATGCACATACAATAAAATCAATATTATAACCGGATTTTAACAAAAAATATGAATGTGGATTGCATTTTATGAGAGATTAGAAAATTGGGTACTCGAGCACATATTACAGGGTATCCACCCATTTGAGGTAAGGGCCATGAGGTAGGTCAAACGTTGGAAGGCAAAAATAAAAAATATAACGATTATCAACAAGAAAATAATAGTTCATCACCCGAATAAGACTAGACCATTTTCCAATGTATGATATGTTTTAGGTGGAACCCTCAACTCAATCCATGCCCTACATTTTACTAGTCTCACCACAACTAGTTCTTGTGCTCGTGCTCTTCACATACACCTCTTTATTGTGCAAGGTTACCCCTTTATTTTGTCTTTCTTAATTTCCCTAGTACATGTCTGTAATGTCCCTAGTACATGTCTATCTAGGAAGGCATAATTTAGTGCAAATCCATACCATCTCTCTGGAATTACCATCACCTGCCTAAACAATATGGTTGCTGCAATTGCCATCTCTCCTTGTATACATGTAAATATTTTCTTGAACGTTGTTGATGTTTATCTTATTCGTTATTCCAACAAATTGTACCACTACTATGACTCAATCGCAGGTTAAAACCATTATAGTTCAACGGGGGCCATCACCTTTGTTCTCGTATATGGGTGATACATTACATTAACTCCAATCCTTTTATACTTTCTGTTTTAAAACAGGAAAATAATAAAATCCTTGCTCTTTAAGAACCTAGTATAGTCTATTAATTCGTACACGTTAGAGCATCTCCAATGGGCTCCTACGATTCTTCCCTATTCTTCAAAGCTTATAACTGCCATATAGGCTGGGAATGGAAGAGCAGTCCAACGAGCTCCTCAATCTCTCCCTAGTTTTGTGTAAAATGACCAAATCAGGACCCATGAAAACAATCATTAAAAGGGTTGTTCTGAAAAGTAAGAAAGTCAATAGACTTTCATTAAATGCAAACTAGGGCCCACTATTCTTAGTTGTCCCAACTTCTCTCCCCAACCTTAGGGAAAAGAGTAAGAAAATATTAAAATAGGGAAAATTGGTGGACCCTATTGGAGCCCCCTTTTGACTGATTTCTCTATTTCTTTTGATAAAATAAGGAAGAAATTCAAAGAAGCTCGTTGGAGATGCTCTTACATGCTCAATCTATTTTATGGATATTTTCGTACCAACAATGAACATTTAGTCAATGTCTCCTCCACTTCACTTCTTAAAGATATCTTCTTCTTTCCTGCTACTAACTGCCTTTTGAACCTCTAGCGTCATAGCAGCAAGTTTCCTAATAGAAATGCTACAGTTCAAAACCCACAAGAACTTCTCTAATCATTGTTGTCAAGGCGCGGGCCTAGGCGCCTGGAGACAGCTAGGCCCCAGTGCGCCCAGGCGCACCTCACTAAGCGGCGGCCTAGGCGCGCCTAGGCGTGCCTAGGCACACTAGAAGCACCTAGGCTAGGCGCATGCCTAGCTTTAGGCAATGATTTTTGTTTTTTTTTTAAGTAAAACCCAACCTGCCCCCATCTTCTTTGTTCATTTTGTTGTTGTATACTTGTTTATACTATGTGTTCATTGTGTTACATGCATTTGATTAGAATATGCTCAATTTTATGTTAGCAAGTGTTTGTATTCTATTTATTCCTTTTGTTGTTTACTTGTTTATACTATGTATGTGTTATTGTGTTGCATGCATTTGACTATAATGTGTTCAATTTCATGTTAGTAAGGTGTTATATTGCTTCCTATTACATATATACCTGCAAGTATAGACTATACATATATACCCGTGCCTAGAGAATGCCTATGCACATAAGGCCACACCTATGCACGTAAGGCCATGCCCCTAGGCTTCTAGGCGCCCTCCGAGCACCTTGACGCCTTGACAACTATGTCTCTAATTACTTTCTTATTTACAGTATACAATCAAATACAAAGCTGAAGGAGGCAAGATCCAGCGGCTGGTTCGTGGCGAGCGAGGATGCGGAGGGGCTTTTTATCTCGCTGGAGCTGAAAGAGGCAAGATCCGGCGCTGGATCCGAAATTTTTGATCTTTTTTTGAGTCTGTTGTATGTTTATTTTCACTGTGTGAGTCTGTATCTATCCACAGCCGGAGGTCGGCGAGGTGGTGTTTAGTTGCCCAGTTGCGGCTGTGGTCTACGCCGAGGTGCGGCTTGGTGGTGTTCCCCCCACCTTGGGAAATGGGGTGGTGTTGTTTATGCCTAGGACCTATCTGTCCGCCGACGAGCGGTGGTTCGTGCTTGTGCCAGGCTATGGCACCTCACGGAGGTCCAGTGACTTCCCCCCTTTGCAATACCATAAAAATAAAAAAAATTATGGAACTTCTCAAATTTGGACAAATACATATTTAAGATTCAGTCATGTAGTGTCAAGAAATTTATAGAACATGATAGTGTTTTCCAATCTCTAATAGATAATTTCAAATGTGTATATTCATAAAATCATCACGTAGACTGTCTTATTCTTCATGTGATCAACCTCTAGCCATTTCCACAGAATATGAAGGCTATGAAGCAGGCTTGGATGAAGTCCCGCTTTGAGAAAGAAATGAACTTGAAGTTGTACCTGTAAATCTTTAAACAATGTAGTTGGTTTCCTGCTTGAATCAATTGTTGAGCTAAATCATGTAGTAGAGGCAAAATCCTTGGAGGAATAAGAGTTGGTGGTGTGTATACAGCAGCCTCTGAGGTTTTAACTTGATGCTCAGAATTGACAGTTGATGAGTTTTTACCACTATCACCCTGGTGTCCTGGTGACCCTGATGATGGTCGCAAGGAGCTTGGGAGGCAATCAAAAAGACGGTCCGGCTCCACTGGTTTGCTGAAACCAAACAGTGAAAGAACTATAAGGGCAACAACAATTACAAAACTGCATATAAATGCAATACTCTTGGTTATTGAAAGCAGAATACTAGGGATATGTCCAATATGGACCATGTAAAGTAACAATATGTATATTTACAGCTCAAAAACAACTGTGAAATGATTTCAGACTTCAAATCAACAGAACCACTGCAAAACAAAAGAAAATTAAAGATCAAGCAAGAAATAATAATCAGATCCACTTTTCTTGTGCATCTGTACAAGTTGGCATTTAGAAAGACTAGTTGGCACATGCCCGGCGAAGAATCTTAGAGTATATGTTAAACAAATAATTTTCAAAGAGATATACAAACATGAAACAAGTCTCACTGACAACGTTTTCTCACCCTACAACATATACTCTCTTTATAACATCTTTTCATAACATTCTCTCTCCATGACATTTCTTTCCCTACAATATTTTCTCTCTATACACCATGTTTTTTTTTGAATGGTTATACACCATGTATTCACTCTACATCATTCTCTCTCTATGACATTTTCTCTCTTTACGTCTTTATGATGCGCCACCCACCATATGCCATCAATCGTCCATCGTTCTTTTTTCACTATCCACCATTCGTCGTTTGGCAATCATCGTTCTCTATTTCTATAAAGTTTTCTCTCTACATTGTTTTCTATGTACAACATTTTCTATCTCCAACACTTTCACTCTCTCTAATATTCCCTTTATACATCATTCTCAATATGTGACATTTTCTCCCTCTACAATGTATATTCAATCTATAACATCTATTCTCTATGTAAAATTCTATCAAAAATATTTTCTACTTATTGCATTCTCTGTCTACAATATTTTCTCACTCTACAACATTTTCTCTTTGCAACATTCTCTCAATAATGTTCTCTCTATGAATTTTCTCTCCATAAATTTTAGACTCTCCATATAATTCTCTTTATAATATTTTCACTCTACGACATTTTCCCTCTTTTGTCTACACAGTATTCTCTCTAGTATACAATATATTACCTCTCTAAATTTCTCTCAATATAACATTTTCTCTCTAAAATTCTTTCTTTATAATATTTCAACTCTATAAAATTCTTACTATATAATCTGAAATCACTCTATAAGACTTTCAAAATTATCCTCTATAACATTTTCTATCTACAAAATTGTTTACTCTACTACATTCTCTCTACAACTTTTTCTCTGTATAACATTTTCTCTCTACTACATTTTTTATCTCTGCTACATACATTTCTCTCTGTGCCATATAAATTATCTATATATAGCATTCTCTCTGTAGTAGTGTCTATCTATAACATTATTTCACTACAATGCTCTCTTCATAACAATTCTTCTCTATAATATTCTCTTCATGATACCATTCGTCTTCACCATTCATTGTTGGCATACCCATGTTCGTCATTCGTCCGTCGTTCATTACTTGCTAACCGCCATTTGCAGTTCGCCATTCGTTGTTCGTCATCCGTTATTTGTTGTTCATTATCTCTATATTATTTTCTCTGCAACACATATTCTTTATCTACAACATTCTCTCTACATTATTTTCTCCCAACAATATATAGTATTTTCCATAGTGTCCTCTCTGTAAAAAAATTTTCTCTATTTACTACATTATTGTAGTATTCGTCCATAGTGTCCTCTCTAAAACGTAGAAAATTTCTCTATTTTCTACGTTATTGTAGTATTCGTTCATTGTTCGCCATTTGTTGTTCGCTATCTATTATTCGTCATTTCGTTGTTCCCTATCTTTACAACATTTTTTATCTACAACACATTATATCTACAACGTTCTCTTTACAATATTCTCTTTATATATATTATATCTCCCTAATATTCACTTCAATAATATTTATCTATCTATAACCGTCGGTTGATGATGCCATCGTCAACCATCCGCATGTTGATGTTGTCGCCACCAACCATCAACATGTTGTCGCTTGTCGCAGTCCACCACCTCTGATGCGGACATCAGTACTGAGTCGCGCCCGTAGCGGGTGTACCAGCGCAGGAGGCGCCAACTTAGTTTGTGGATGTGATCAGTGTGTCAGCATGATTCCATGTTATGTTTGTCTTTATTTCTGGCATTTGTGTTTAGTCCCACCTCGTGGACCAGTCGTTGTAAGCCTATATAAAGGCCCTCTGTCTTCTCATGTGAGGTACTGAATAATGCAATAAGAAAATGTTTCTCCACTTTGTGTTGAGTGACAACCGGGTGAGGTGTGTGAAACCCAAACCCCAAACCCTAGTGTGTGAAACCCTAGGTCCAGTATAGGTGTGTGTGAAACCCTAGCCGGAAGCCCCAGTTTTTCCAAAACTGCAGTGCCACCGCCCCTGCATATCTCCCTCTCCTCTCCCGCGACCTTCCCGTCTCCCCTTCACTCCCCTGCGATCCCCCTCCCTCTCTCTCTCCCTCCCCTTCCCCTCCTCACTGTGCCTCAGCCCCGATCCCCTCCTCTCCCGCGTCCAGCCCCGGCCTCCCCTCTCCCGCGCTCAGGCTCGAAGACCCCCTCCCTTCTCTCCCTGTGCTGCGACCCCGAACCCGACCCCTCTCCCTGCGGCCCAGGCCCGATCCCTTCCCTCCTTCCTCCTTCCTTACCCCGTTCCCCAGCCCCGACCACCCCGCGCCCTCCTCCCCATGGCCCTGCCGACCCGCACCCGCGCCCGCGCCCAACCCCGCCTCCTCCTTGCTCCCGCGCCATCTCCAGCCCCGGCGCCGCCCCTTCCCCTTTCTCCTCTGTCCTACTGTGACCCAGCCCCCACCCCATTCTCCTCCCTTTCCCACCGTGACCCAACCCGACCCCAACTCCCGTGGCCCGACTCCAGACCCGTTCCGACCTGACCCGACCCGACCCGATCTAATACCCTATTCTACAAAGTTACAAACCGACCCAAGCCACACCCTACCCACCCTCGTCTCACTACCCCGGCATGCTCACATGGCGGACCCAGGCGTGGATCATGGCCTGATCGAAGGCGAAGACGGATACCTCGACATCAACTCTCCCTTCCTCGACTTTCAATTTGCCGAAGGAGAGAGCGTGGAGGAGTACGTGGAGCGCATTACCTAAACCGTGGTTTGTAACGCTGAGGCCCGCCTCGGCATCAGCGAGTGGCATCGTCGCTGGCACCCGGACACACCGGTACACCGGAACATCGTTTGCCTCCACCTGCTTGTTAACCCTCATCCGGTGACGAACGAAGCCCCGGCACCAGTTCCATCACACTCGGAGGTCCCAGCACCACCCTCGCCTCACCCGGAGGTCCTCCAGACTCCAGAGAACGTTCCCGCGCCATCATCACCTCCTCAGTAAGACCTCTCCTACTCGGCCAGGGTACTTTCGTGTTCCACCAATTGAATCTCTAGTACATTATCAATTGCTCATCGCTGTCCACTGTCGAGAGTTTGTGTGTCCTTTCCTGCCCGTTAGGCTATTAGTATTTGGTATTGCGGGACGAACCGGTGCCAGATAATTTAAGCATTAAATATTTTAATTCTGGATACTGCAGAAAGTTGTAGGGTGCTAGTAGTAACTTGTTAAACCCATCATTCCTGCGATTGTCTGAACAACGGTTCCTGTCTGATATTCTTAATTTACTGTGACCATTGCTGGTACAATTGAATTGCTGATTTCCTGCTCACCTGCATCGTATTGCATCATTTTTGGTATCAGAGCATGGTCGTGACATTTAGATAGGAACCCTGCATTTATTATATGTCATCATTTCATTTGCATCGATTGTCGTTGTGTGTGCATGCCAACCCGTAGAGGTAGGCCATATCTTTTAGGGGAGTCTAGTGAGTCTGACAGTTGCAACATGGATCCCGACGCCCTAGCTAGGACACTCGCTGAGTTAGCTCAGGGGATTGCCACAATGAATCAAAACTTCGCTGCTTACCAGCGTGATACCAATGCCCGTTTTGACCGTCTGGACCAAGTTCCACCTCGGACTCCTCCCCCCCTGGACCCTCAAGATTTTCGGCCACCTTGGCAAAATAATCAAGATCCGGATAAACAATATCTCTGGAGCATCAGGCTAGAAGTGCCATCTTTCGATGGTCGGCATGATCCCTAATTTTTCCTATACTGGCTCCAATCCATGGACCGGTATTTTGCCTGGTACCCATTAACGGAACCCCGGAAGGTCCGATTTGCCGCAATGAAACTCAGCAGCCCTGCCAATCAATACTGGACTAACGTCGAAACATTGAGAGTGGCCCGAACCCAAGACCCCATCGATACTTGGGTAGCCATGAAGAATGAACTGAAGGGGAAATACGTGCCACCCTCCTATCAGACGCGCCTCTTGGATCAGTGGCATCAATTCACTCAAGGCAACAAGTCAGCAAGGGACTACGTCACCAAGTTTGACGAGTTCTTGACCCGCTGCAACGTTCTAGGGACTGAGACCCCTGTTCAGATTTTATCCCATTTTCGGTCAGGCCTGAGAGAAGACCTGAGGAATGAGCTTCTTGCTCAAGATGTTACGGAATTAGAGAGGGCCTACGCTTTAGTGCAAGATCTCGATAGCATTAGGTCCACCCACTCTCATCGGGGCCAAGATTCTCGAAGTAATGCCCCTCGATTTTCCTTAAACACTACCCCAGTCGGCCCTACCCCAACCAATCTCAACAACGAACCAATGAGGACAACCGTGGCAAGGGCCCTGAGAGGGATTTCTCCAAAGTCAGTCCCCTCATCAAGTGCTACAAGTGCCAGGGTTATAGACACGTGGCTGCGAATTGCCCTAGCCCCGTCAAAATCAACATCATTGATGGCACACCTGTTGAGGCACTAGAGTCGGAGGTTGACGGTTTCGTGTACCAAGCCGACGAAGACGAGGGAGACTTCGATGAAGATGATAGTGACCCCACGCTAGCCTGCCTTAAGTATGCGTCACCCGTCAAAGTGTCAGTTGTTAGGTGCGCCTTGTCCCAGCCGAAAGAACAAGATGACTGGAGGCATACCAATATCTTTCACACCTTCACCAGAATTGGGGATAAGAACTGTAAAGTGATCATCGACAGTGGAAGTTGCGTTAACGCAGTTACGTCTGCCGTGATCTCCAAGACTGGGTTGAAGACAGTTCCCCATCCCCGACCATACCAAGTCTCCTGGATCAACTCTACGGCAATGGAGATCAAGCAAAGATGTTTGGTTCCCATAAACTTCAATGCCTACCAGGAGAAGATCTGGTGTGATGTCTTGACTATGGATGTGGGTCAAGTTATACTAGGACGGCCTTGGCTTTTCGATAATGATGTTCTCATCTATGGCCGATCTAATATGTGCATGTTTGAACATAAGGGCAAGAAAATTAAATTATTGCCCTCTCAACCCAAGAGTAGTCAACCTGCGCAATAGCCCACCTCCACAAAGAAAAACAGTAAAGTCAGTTACATCGGTGCCAAAGAATTGAGCATCGAGATGGAAAAAGGGGCTCCAGTCATGATCCTTGCAGCCCGGGAAGTTCCTAAAGAGTCCACCCAAGTTATTCCCCTAGAGATTGCTCCAGTACTAAAAGAGTTCGTCGATGTCTTCCCTGAGGACCTCCCAGACCAACTGCCTCCGATGCGTGACATACAACACACTATCGACTTGGTTCCTGGAGCAAGCGTCCCCAACCTGCCCCACTACCGGATGAACCCTACAGAGCATGCCGAGCTGAAACGGCAAATTGATGAATTATTGAGGAAGGGTTTCATCAAAGAAAGTATGAGTCCTTGCGCGGTTCCCGCTCTGCTTACGCCCAAGAAGGATGGAACCTAGCGTATGTGCGTGGATAGCCGTGCCATCAACAAGATAACGGTCAAATACCGTTTCCCTATCCCTCGCCTGGATGATCTGTTAGACCTGATGTCTGGAGCCACAGTCTTCTCCAAAGTTGACCTGAAGAGTGGTTACCACTAAATTCGCATCCGCCCTGGAGATGAGTGGAAGACGGCATTTAAGACCAAGGACGGATTGTACGAGTGGATGGTTATGCCGTTTGGACTGACCAATGCGCCTAGCACTTTCATGAGAGTCATGACACAAGTACTCCGCCCTTTTATGGGAAAATTCCTTGTGGTGTACTTTGATGACATACTCATTTATAGCCAGTCCTAGGCGCAGCATTTAGACCACCTTCGGCAAGTCTGCGCCGTACTGAGGAAGGAAGAGCTATTTGCCAATCCTAAGAAGTGCACTTTTCTTGCCACCGAAGTCCACTTCCTCGGTTTTGTAGTTTTTGTCAACGGGGTTTCTGCCGACCCGGAGAAGGTCCGTGCAAGTGAAGAATGGCCTGAACCCAAGAACATCCGGGATGTCCGGAGCTTCCACGGTCTCGCCACCTTTTACAGGAGGTTCATCAAGGGGTTCAGTACCATTACGGCCCCAATCACAGACTGCCTAAAGAAATGTGAGTTTGAGTGGACGAGTGCTGCCACTAGGGCTTTTCTGGAAATCAAGAAGCGAATGGTTGAGACACATGTGATGCGCCTCCCAGATTTTACCAAAGTCTTTGAAATGGCCTGTGATGCCTCCGGAATCGGCATTGGAGGCGTCCTCTCCCAAGAAGGTCATCCTGTCGCATATTTCAGCAAGAAACTGAATGAAACTCGCCAGCGATACTCCACTTACGATAAAGAATTCTATACGGTAATTCAGTCGCTTCGCCACTGGAGGCACTATCTGCTCCCACAAGAATTTGTTATCTATTCTGACCATGAGGCCTTGAGGTATATCTATTTGCAGAAGAAGCTTAACGCACTGCATGGTCGCTGGGTCGAGTTCCTCCAGGACTACACTTTCACCCTGCGCCATAAGACAGGAGTAGAGAACAAGGCGGCCGACGCACTCAGTCGTCGTATGTTCGTTCTGTCTAAGTTGACCACTGCAGTCGAGGGTTTTGAAAAGCTGAGGGCTGAGTACGAGTCTTGCCTCGATTTCGGTGAAGTCTATGCTGCACTAGTAGACGGGACAGTTCAAGAAATGGACGGGTACATCATGCAAAACGGGTACCTCTTCCATGGCCGTCGGCTGTGCATCCCCCGAACATCCCTTCGTGAATTCCTTATTTGGGAGCTTCACGCGGGTGGTCTTGCTGGCCATTTTGGCGTTAATAAAACCATCGAGGCCATTGAGTATCGGTTCTATTGGCCGAGCCTGAAGCATGATGTCGCCAGACATGTGGGTAGGTGTCATACTTGTCAACTGGCCAAGCAGAGAAAACAAAACACCGGCTTGTACACCCCTCTCCCAGTTCCTAACTGTCCCTGGCAGGAAATTAGTATGGACTTCGTACTCGGCCTCCCAAAAACCCTGCGAAAACATGACTCGGTCTTGGTTGTGGTAGACCGATTCTCTAAAATGGCTCACTTCCTCCGTGCTCCAAAACTTCCGATGCCGCCCGCGTCGCAAAAATCTTCTTCGATGGCATCGTGAGGTTACATGGGTTACCCAAAACCATCGTATCGGATCAAGATATCAAGTTCACCAGTTTCTTCTGGAAAACTCTCTGGCACAAACTAGGGACAAAGCTTCAATTCTCCACGGCATTCCATCCCCAAACCGAGGTAGTCAATCGGAGCTTGGGGAATCTTCTGCGAACATTAGTGGGTGAACACATTGGGAGTTGGGATCTGAAACTGTCAATAGCCGAGTTTGCATATAACACATCTGTCAATAGGACCACCGGTATGAGTCCTCATGAAGTCGTGCATGGGTTTAAACCTAGGCAACCAGTCGATCTTATTCCCATGTCTGAGCATCATAGAATTTCTGAGTCGGCATCTGCTTTTGCATCTCATGTGCATGATTTACATAAGGACATCAGTAAAAAAATTGAACAGAGCTATGCGAGCTATAAATTAAGGGGCCGATGCCCGGAAGCGAGTTCAGACTTTCAGTGTGGGAGATTATATGATGGTCCGGATTCGTCCAGAACGGTTTCCTTCGGGAGCCGTTAAGAAACTAAATGCGCGCAGTGCAGGTCCTTTTCGAGTTCTAAAGAAATTAAATGATAATGCTTATGTTATTGAATTACCTGAGGGTTTTGGCATCAGTCCCACCTTCAATATTAAAAACCTGGTGGCTTATAAGGGCCCAGATTTTAACCCTAGAAACCCACTATTAGATGAGCCTACCCTGGACTTAGCCCCTGAGTGTCCCCCCTACCCCTACTCCCAGAAATATCCCCACCATATACAACGAAGAGCATTGATAAGATTCTAGATGATGAGATTGTCTCTGGAAGAGACGGTGGAACCCGGCGGTACTTAGTTCGCTGGAAAGGGAGCCCTTCGTCTGAGGACACATGGATCGAGCGTCAGGAGCTTCAGCAGCTAGATCCAGACCTCATGGAGCTATATGAGAGCCGCCCAGAGCCTTACTCGACAGAGTCGAGTTCTCTCCCACCACGGGAGGATGATGCGGACATCAGTACTGAGTCGCACCCGTGGCGGGTGTACCAGCACAGGAGGCGCCAGCTTAGTTTGTGGATGTGATCAGTGTGTCAGCATGATTCCATGTTATGTTTGTCTTTATTTCTGGCATTTGTGTTTAGTCCCACCTCGCCTTTTGGCCGTGTGAACAGTCGTTGTAAGCCTATATAAAGGCCTCTATCTTCTCATGTGAGGTACTGAATAATGCAATAAGAAAATGTTTCTCCACTTTGTGTTGAGTGACAACCGGGTGAGGTGTGTGAAACCCAAACCCCAAACCCTAGTGTATGAAACCCTAGGTCCAGTATGTGTGTGAAACCCTAGCCGGAAGCCCCAGTTTTTCCAAAACTGCAGTGCCACCGCCCCTGCCTATCTCCCCTCTCCTCTCCCGCGACCTTCCCGTCTCACCTTCCCTCCCTGCGATCCCTCTCCCTCTCTCTCTCCCTCCCCTTCCCCTCCTCACTGCGCCTCAGCCCCGATCCCCTCCTCTCCCGCGTCCAGCCCCGGCCTCCCCTCTCCCGCGCTCAGGCTCGAAGACCCCCTCCCTTCTCTCCCTGTGCTGCGACCCCGAACCCGACCCCTCTCCCTGCGGCCCAGGCCCGATCCCTTCCCTCCTTCCTCCTTCCTTACCCCGTTCCCCAGCCCCGACCATCCCGTGCCCTCCTCCCCGTGGCCCTGCCGACCCGCACCCGCTCCCGCGCCCGCGCCCGACCCCGCATCCTCCTTGCTCCCGCGCCATCTCCAGCCTCGGCGCCGCCCCTTCCTCTTTCTCCTATGTCCTGCTGCGACCCAGCCCCCACCCCATTCTCCTCCCTTTCCCACCGTGACCCAACCCGACCCCAACTCCCGTGTCCCGACTCCAGACCCGTTCTGAACTGACCCGACCCAACCCGATCTAATACCATATTCTACAAACCGACCCAAGCCACACCCTACCCACCCTCCTCTCACAACCCCGGCATGCTCACATGGCGGACCCAGGTGTGGATCATGGCCTGATCGAAGACGAAGACGGATACCTCGACATCAACTCTCCCTTCCTCGACTTTCAATTTGCCGAAGGAGAGAGCGTGGAGGAGTACGTGGAGCGCATTACCTACACCGTGGTTTGTGACGCTAAGGCCCGCCTCGGCATCAGCGAGTGGCATCGTCGCTGGCACCCGGACGCACCGGTACACCGGAACATCGTTTGCCTCCACCTGCTTGCTAACCCTCATCCGGTGACGAACGAAGCCCCGGCACCAGTTCCATCACACTCGGAGGTCCCAGCACCACCCTCGCCTCACCCGGAGGTCCTCCAGACTCCAAAGAGCGTTCCCGCGCCATCATCACCTCCTCA
The DNA here is from genome assembly GCA_947650365.1 of Chamaelirium japonicum. Classification (NCBI taxonomy): domain Eukaryota; kingdom Viridiplantae; phylum Streptophyta; class Magnoliopsida; order Liliales; family Melanthiaceae; genus Chamaelirium; species Chamaelirium japonicum. The sequence continues at coordinate 21,875,166 of OX393550.1, read as the reverse complement.
GTAAGACCTCTCCTACTCGGCCAGGTACTTTCGTGTTCCACCAATTGAATCTCTAGTACATTATCAATTGCTCATCGCTGTCCACTGTCGAGAGTTTGTGTGTCCTTTCCTGCCCGTTAGGCTATTATTATTTGGTATTGCGGGACGGACCGGTACCTGATAATTTAAGCATTAATTATTTTAATTCTGGATACTAGAGAGAGCTGTAGGGTGCTAGTAGTAACGTGTTAAACCCATCATTCCTGCGATTGTCTGAACGGTTCCTGCCTGATATTCTTAATTTACTGTGAACATTGCTGGTACAATTGAATTGCTGATTTCCTGCTCACCTGCATCGTATTGCATCAACCTCATTGACATTGCAACACATTCATCTTTGCAGATTGCCATCCATTGTTGATGTTCTCGTCGACCACTCATCGCTTGCCCATTTATGTCGTCCGCCACCATTGCCCATCTCAGTTTGTTGTTCATCGGTTGCGGCCTCCCACTGTCACTGCAACCCGCCCACAGTTGTCGCCTTCCACTGACCTCGAGATTGTCGACGCTATCGATCGTTGGTCGTCTTCGATCGCTGCCCATCTTCGATATTCCCCCATCACCGTTGCCCGCCCATCACCCGTCATGATACCACTTAGACCAACATCTTTTTCTATAATATTTCAACTGTTGAAAATTCTCAATCTATAATCTACATTTATCTCTGTATAACACTTCTTTCAAAAAATATTCTCTCTACAGTATTTTCTATCCCTACAACAGACAAACTCTTCTACACTATTTTCTCATTTTCTATCTCTTTGCATACATTCTCTCTACCACAGTTTTTCCATACATAACATTCTCTCTATAATATTTTATCTCAACAATATTCTCTTATTATAAGAAATTCTCTCTACAATATTCTCATTATAATACCATTTTTCTTCATCGCTCACAATTAGTAGTCCCATGTTCTATGTTCGTGGTTCGTTCGTCGTTCGTTGTTCGCTATCCACAGTTCACCATTCATCATTCATTATTCGTCATCCGCCATTCGTCCCAGGGTGGGTTTCAGTAGGCTCGTCATCAGAGAGGACCTCGGGTCCTCAAGAGGGAAGTCGGTGTGGAAGTCTACCAGGACTTGCTCCTTGGCAGCTAAGCGGGGGGCGTACTTCAATCCGTATCCCGCGAGCTCCGCAAACCACTTGTATATCTTTCCCATATAGGTAGGTTGGCCGAGGGCATCCTTCAGGGGGTGCTCAGTGATGACTCATACGGGATAACTGCGAAATAGGGATGAACTTTTTGACTATCCAAGACAAGGGCAAGATTGATCTTCTCGATCCTCAAATACCTCGTCTTAGTTGGCAGGAGGGAGTCGCTCACGAAGTGGATCGACCTCTCAACCATATCTTTTTAAATGATGAGGATGACACTAACAGCCAGGTCAGCTATCGCGACATAAACTCCAAGCTCATCGCCTTACTTCGTTGCCGCGAGGATTGGCGGGCGATCTAGATAGTGTTTTATTGGCTGAAAGGATGCATAATACCAATCAACCCATTCAACATGGGCGTCCTTTCACAGCAGCTCAAAAAGAAGCTAGCAAATGTCTGAGAATTTGGAGATGAACAGGTTGAGAGCGGTGATCTCCTGTTGAAGGTTTGGGCCTCCTTCGTGGTTTTCGACTACGGTATCTCGAACAGAGCCCGGATCTAGTCCGCATTGGCCTCGACGCCTCAGCTGGTGACCAAGTAACCCCGAAGAACAAAAGCAACGCAAGCTGTTGTTCTCCCACTTTCAAGTACAAAAGCCGAAGTAAAGCCAAAGCTAAAAGCCAAAACAAGATCGAAGCTAAAGATCGAGGAAGAGCAAAAGACAAAGGTATATGAAGGTCGAGAAGCAAAGCAACACACATCCTATTCAGTGAAGCGCGAAGCACAATATGACCAAAACAAGCCGAAACTCCTCTATCTCCCTAAAAACTCAAAACCCTTGTAAAACCACTGATTTAGACAATATATCTAAAGTCTCGAATGAAGATCCGAGGAGATCGAGGATTAGAGGACCACAGAGGATCTCTCTCACAATCTCTCGATACATCTCCGTCCGCCTCACCACTTCCGAGCGTCTAGACACGGTTGTAATCTCATACGGTTCTAAGCAATAAGATGACCCATCTTTCTGTGCCTACAAACTTTCCATTGGTTTCTTCCCACTAATTTATCGATGACTACCATTTTGACATCGAGTATGAAAAATTTTCCAATTAGCCTTTAGTTGAATTGGAGAGATTTTGAGAAGCCAACGAAAAGCATAAAGAACCCTACGGCTTGAGATGCAAGTCGAGGAAAAGTATCAAGATCTAGACAGTGAGTGGTTAATAAAATCTTTCATTGGGTAACATTTAAGAAATTATGTATGATTGTGGCCCAACGGGTACATGAGACAAATCAAAGTTAGGCTTGTTATTAATGATTGTTTGATGGTTATGAATGTCTATTTCAGTCATCTTGCCTTGTGCCACTCAAATAACCATAAGGCGAGATCTTTCTACAAGTTATACGCTCGTAGATTGGAAGGACAAATCATAATTACATTAATCAGCGCATATCGGGACATCATCCTTGCCATGCAGTGGACCATAAAGTGATGATTCAAAACTGGTTTTGTCTTAGTAATCACATATTCCATCTTACACGAAATCATTACAATAGTGGATGTCGAGCAGTCTGTTTGTTAGTAGTGAAACTTTGGTCTTTGTTAATCTAAGCATTGAGGTTTTGACTTTACTCCCACCATTAAGTTTACAGCATTAGTAGTAATTTCAATGGCCAATTTGACGAAAGACTAGGGTATAAGATCGACTAAGAGCAAGAGACGAAGGTACATGAAGGTCGAGGAGCGAAGTGATACGCATCCTAGCCGGTGAAGCGCGAAGTACGATAGGGCCAAAACAAGGCGAAACTCCTCCATCTCCCTAAAAAGTATAAACCCTCGTAAAACCTCTAATTTGGACAATGTATCCGAAGTCTTGAAAGAAGATCCGAGAAGACCAAGGATCAGAGGACCACAGAGGATCTCTCCCACAATCTCCCTGTAGACACATAAATTGTGTCTAACCCGAACCCGACTTGCGTGCACCTGCGCGGATGCAAACCCGACGCGCATTCCGACGCGGACCCGACTTGCACGTACCAATGCGGATCCGGACCCGACTCACGTCCAACAAGGGGGCTGGGCGGGCCCACACTCAAGTGGGGCCCACCCGGCCAACCCCTACTAGGGATTCGAACCCCCATGGGGCCGGCCGGCCTTGCAAGGAAAAAGAAAAGAAAAGGAAAGAAAGAAAAGGAAAGAAAGGAAAGGAAAGAAAAGGAGGAAAAGGAAAGAAATACCGCCATGCGCGGGGGGAGGTTGCGCATGACGTCTACTCACGCGTGGATCTGCGTCGATCCCTCGATCCGACGGACAAGAAGAAGAGTCGGGTCGCCATCGATTTTTATGTGCAAGATTCGAGATAAATCTAAAAATGATTGAGCCATAATTGCCCCGCCAGAAAAGGAAAGCAAATAAATGCTTATTCCTCTCTTCAATTGAAGAATAAATCTCGGGCAATTATGGGGGAGATATTAAAGAGATTTAAAATTAAAACTTCTCATATCTCTCCCCCCCCCCCTTTGCCTATAAATAGAGGGGGAGGGGGAAGGCTCAAGGGGTCGAAGAAATCGTAAGCTGAAGACGAAGCGAGGGAGCTCTGCAGAAGAGGAGATGCTTCTTCATCGACCCAAGGCTTCACGAGGCACGGGCAAGCCTACCCCTTCGGGACCGGCTTAGTCCACTGAAAGCCCTCATCAACGTGAAGACCCTTGCACAAGAAGATCAAGCCTTTGACTCCATGCACGAAGAAGAAAGCTCGGAGAAGAAGACCCTTCGACTCCGAAGACGCCAGAAGTAAAGGCCGGAGAAGAAGCTCGGAGCGGCACTACCCCGTCGGCTCCAACAAACCTTCAACTCCGATCAAGCCCAAAAGCCCGGAGAAGAAGACCGAAGCGTCATCACGTCGCCTTCGATAAACGCCCGCTCCATCCACGAAAAAGAAAGCTTGGAGAGGACACCCGAAGCGTCGCTACACCTGTCGCCTTCGAAGCGAAGCCGGCGCTACAACCGCCGCACGGAGATCGGTGCTACCCCCGCCATCTTCAAGAATACCCTTCGACTCCGATCAAGCCAAAGAAGCCCGGAGAAGAAGCAAAGTCTAGCCGACACCTAAACCGTCAAGAAAGCCAGAAGCATTGAAGAAATAGCCTACGTCGTTCGAGAAGAAGACCGAGTTGACGCTGAAGCCAAAGCAACGCAAGAAGCCAAAGCAACGCAAGAAGCCAAAGCAAAAGCCCTGGTAAAGCCCGCGTCAAAGCAACGCAAGTGCCAAAGCCAAGCGACTACGCCGGTCACGAGCAAAAGCACCGGACGTTCTAGCCGATACGACGCGAAGTCCGGAAGAACGAAAGCATCGCAAGTCTCCCTCGTCTACGTCCATGTGCAAGCGCCAAAGCGAAGCAAAAGCCAGAGCCACGCCAAAGCCAAGCCAAGGTCGAAAGCCAAAGCCAAAGCCAACGCCAAAAGCACGTCGACGCCGCGAACCGACGATCAAGGACGCCGAGGTCAAGCAAGGAGCGAGGAAGACACGAAGACCGAGGAACGAAGCTAAAGACCCCCTAGTCGAGGAAGCGCGAAGCACGGAAGGGACCAAAGAAACGGTGGATATTCCTTAGCCTCTCCAAGACCCTCATCCTGTAAAGACCTCTGTCCTGGGCAACCCCTTCAGAGCTCTCACACGAATACCACGTGGAGACGCGGATCAAAGGGACCCTCCAGAGGATCTCTCCCACAATCTCCTGATCAACACTCGCCGCACCCGGACTCGTCACCCCCGAGCCTCCGGTCCCGGCCACTCTTGTAATCTCGTGTGTTCGCAATAAAGACGACCCGTACCTTTTTCTGCGCATACACTCCCGATACATTTTCTCCGCTCCGCCTCACCACCCCCAAGTGTACGGACGCAGTTGTAATATCGTACGGCTCTAAGCAAAACGGCGACCCATCTTTCTGTGCCTACAGACTTTCTATCAGTTTCTTCCTACTAATTTATCGATGACTACCATTTTGACATCGAGTACAAAAAATTTTCCAATTAGCCTTTAGTTGAACTGGGGATATTTTAAGAAGTCGACGAAAAGCATAAAGAACCTACGGCCTGAGATGCAAGTCGAGGAAAAGAACAAGATCTAGACAGTGATTGGTTAATAAACTTCACTGGGTAACATTAAAGAAATTGTGTATGATTGTTGCTCAATGGATACATGAGATAAACCAAAGTTAGGGTTGTTATTAATGATTGTTTGATGGTTATGAAGGTCTATTTCAGCCGTCTTGCCTTATGCCACTCGAATAACCATAAGGCAAGATCTTTCTACAAGTTGTAAGCTCATAGATTGGAAGGACAAATCATGACATTAAACAGCACATATCGGGATATTATCCTTGTCATGCAGTGGACCGTAAAGTGATGATTCAAAACTGATTTTGTCTTAGTAATCACATATTCCATCTTACGCGAAATCAGCACAATAGTGGATGTCGAGCAGTCTGCTTATTAGTAGTGAAACGTTGGTCTTTGTTAGTCTAAGCACTGAGGTTTTCCTTTACTCCCATCATTACATTAGTGGTAATTTCAATGGCCAATATGACAGAAAGACTAGGGTATAAGAAAATGTAAGCATCATATGGGTTTCCATAGCAAAAAATACAGAGTATAGACCTTTTGTTAAAGCCTAATGAGGGGGAAAACATTCACATACTGCAAAACAAAACCTGTGAGTAGATAGGAGCTGCCTGAACTCCTCCTCGAGCTTCAGTATCGACTTAACAAGCAAATTGTTGCCATGGTTAACCACCTCATCACTGCTCTTGAAGCTCTTGTTTGAGCTGAAGAAGACGATGATGCTCCTCAACTCATCGACCGCTTCGACGTAGCTCTCCAGGTCCTCGTGCGGCCCCCTCAGTATTTTAGCCTCGACCTGTGTATTTCAAGATGCAATCAGAACGAAGTTGCTAGGCGGAAAGCATGCAACTTTGCGCGAAACGGGGAAATGGGGAGGCAAATAAATTATATCTGAGCTGAAATTGGAGCAGAAAGGGCGGACCTTTCGCGTGAGATCGAACTGGCCGAGTATGAACTGGGCCGCCTTCAGTGTATTGTCGATGTTCTCGTGCGCCATCCGAATGGCATGTGTTCTTACCTGAATTAGATGAATCAAGAACACAGAAATCGAGATCGGAGGATGAGAACGCCATCTCTGCAGCCCAAATCACTGGGGTGGAGAGAGAGAGGAACCTGGGTGGGGCGCATGGCGGCCTCGAGGGCGGAGAGGCGGTGGTCGAAGGAGCCGAGGGTGGTGACCATGGTGTCTGTGATGGTCTGGCTCTTCTGCAGCGACTCCCGCAGGGAGCTCGCCCGGTCCGTCAGGGCCTCCGTCATCACCTCTCTATCTTGCGATCGATCGATGGCACTTCAGAATCTCAGATCTCTTGCCTTGCAGACGATCGCTTCAATATTTTTTGTTTGGGGGGAGCCTCGAATGCTTTTAGTAGACGCAATATTAGTTAAAGTACACGTAATATTTCAATATTGCACCAAAGTCCCCTCCTAACAGCATGGACTGCAGTCTGCACTCTGCAGCAGAATCACGACCGGCTAGTGGAGACCGATCCACCGATCGGTCAGCGGTAGCCGATTCCCAGATCAGACGGACAGGGTTGAATGCGATTCACTGATCGGACTTCGAAGCAACGGATGACTGTGATCAGCTCTCCTCCAACGTCGACCACAACCTGATAGGCCGCATGCAACTCCCTTCTCCCCTTCATCTAGGGCTGGCAATTTCGGACCCGACACGGAAGACCCGAGAAGACCCGACACGAAGTTAGCGGGTCTGGGTCTGGGTCAGGGCTAAACGGGTTCGGGTCGTAAACGGGTCGACATGATAGACCCGTTTAATAAACGGGTCGGGTCCGGGTTTAGGGTCTGGACACGGTAGACCCGGAAAGACCCGTTTAATATTCAACGACCGTGTCGGGTCGTGTCGGTTCGGGTCTACCCGCAATCTGATACTGTTATACATAGTACCAGCGGGCCTATTGGGTCGAGTCGGATTGGGTCGGATCGGGTCAACTGAATAGACTCGTGTGGCAAACGGGTCTTACCAGGTCTTATCGAGTCTACCTGTTTATTAACAGGTCGGGTACAGATTTAGGATCTAGACACGATTTTAAACGAGTCGGGTCCGTGTCTAGGGGTTTTGGACACGACCTGACCCGTTGACACCCCTACCTTCATCCCATTTGCAGCAAACAGTGAGGAGGAGGCCATCAACCCTCCTCCCCTTCACTCCTCCATCAAAGAGTGGCGAGGGGCACCACACCCCAAAGATGACAAACTTAGTTGTTTTAAGTTGCCTTCATCCAAATTTCCAATAAAATCCAATTGTTGTACTAGCTTCATTCTTCTCTCGCCTCTGGACGAACTCATAGAGGGTCATGTGAGGATCGCAATACCTCCAGCATCAATGAATTCCGATGCAACATGAAAAAGTTCCACCGCGTCAAAGTTGCTTCCGACCCTCATTTCCGACTAACTTGTTCACTGCCAACATCAAGGAGATGAGACTGCATCCATTCAAGTTTCCACTAAAACCAAACGGTGGTGCTAACCTCGCTCTCCCCTCACCTCTGGACGATCTCGTAGAGGATCACTCAAGGCTCGCAACGCTTCCGGAATGGCTAAATTTTGGTGAGCAACGAAGGAAGTATCTTTAGCCAAACTCGCCTCCGGGGCTCACATTTTCGTCTTCCATGCACTATAGCAACAACAAAGAGAAAAAGAGGGGGGGTGCCCTGTGGGGGAAATTTTCGTGTCTTCTTGATCAGAGACATCGCCCCATAATTCTTGATTGAATTGGATGGTTTGTATCTTGTGGAAATTAGAGACTCGATAGAAAAAGATAAAGACTAGAGTGTAGAGAGAGAGATGACACAGAGTTGCTGTCGAAGTTTGGTCTTGCGACCTAGGTCTCCTGGGGAGAGGTGCCACCTGATCTTCACTACAATATGAGTAAATGAAAGGTGAGTATTCTCTCGACAAACCGAGAGAAGCTTCGTATAGTGGGGTTATGTGGGTGCAAAATCTGGCTAACGCTTGACAGTGGGACCCTCAACCCTTCCTGGGCCCCACGGAAACGACAGTAGGACCTGCAGTCTTGCCTAAAGCCTACGCTCACTATCCGGGGCCTAGTAAATCTCCCCAGATTATTATCAAAACCCCAGATATTTTTAGAAAAATCCCTAGAACATACCCCAAATATTCCCAGGAATATCCATAGAATATTTCTTGAACATTTTCAAGAATATTCATAGAATATTCCCCAAATATCCTTGAGAATATCTCTTGAATATTTTCCGAATATTTTCGAAGCTCTATAAATAGCAGATCCGACAAATATTCCAAATCCAATTTCATTATCCCACATTCCACTTTCTGTTTTCTAGAGCCCTCTAAGCCTTTTGGTCATCAGACTCTAGTCAAGCCTACTCCACCCTCTGTCTACTTGTATAAGCACTCTTTGGCTTGTCGAGAGTAGCTCTACATTCTTAGAGTTAGAAGATTCAAAGGTTTGCGTCTTACCGCACGAAGACGTAGAATTCGGCTGAACTTCGTCATCACATATTGTGTCAGCTTTCTCTATCTCTCTCTCTACTTTATATATATATATATATATATATATATATATATATATATATATATATATATATATATATATATATATATTGGGGTTCGGGAAGCTGAACTCGAGTTCACCATTCAAATGATGAACTCGAATGTAGAAGCTGCCACGTGTCCTGATAAAGTGTTCAATCCTCTTAATTTTAGCTTTATGTCTTTTTAGTGTCCAACCCTCTTACATACATATCCCCTCTTACTTGATATCTTTTCAGTGGACACATGTGCGCAATATAAAACCATGTTTCGCCATTCATTTGTGAACTCAAGATTCAAAGGTCGTGTTGGGTCTGCCGTGTCGGGTTCGAAATTGCCAGCAAATACTAGAGGGGGGAAATGGGTTGGGGAGCCAGAAAGATTCGGGTGCCATCATTTATTTCGTGGGTGCGTATAGACGGACCCGTCACCGTTTCCCTTTCTTTCCTCCCCCCTTGGAGACTCTGCCTCTCTCTCCATCCTTCGATTCCCGATTCTGGTTTCTGTTATCCTCAAGCTGGCGAATTCTCGGAATAAATGAAGGACGGCGAGAGTACCGATCGATCTCCCGCCGAGAGAGAACCCAACCCTTCAAACCTCGGCGCGGAGGGCCTCATCAACCGGACCCAGTTCGTGCGGATCATCATCCAGTCCCTCTACTCCCTCGGCTACCCGAGAACCGCCTCGCTGCTGGAGTTCGAGTCCGGGGTCCCGCTCGACTCCCCGGAGTACACCTCTCTCCTCTTCCACACCATCTCCGGCCGGTGGGACGACTGCATCGCCGCTATCGACGCCATCGACGGCCTCGACGCCGGGACCCGCTCCGCGGCCGCCTTTCTGGTCTGGAGGGAGCACTTCTTGGAGCTCCTCGGGTTGGGCGGCTGCGGGCTGGCTCCGGCCAAGGACGTGCTCTGGGACCGCATCTTGCCGCTGGATACCGACCGGGGGAGCATACACAAACTCGCTCAGGCCCTCGTTTCGTTGGAGGGAGTCGTCGCGGCCGAGAACCGGGTCCGGCGGAGGATGGGCCTGCTGCTGGATTTGGTGAACGTGCTTCCGGAGTGGGTTCGGGTGCCCGGCCGAAGGCTGGAGCATCTTGTGGAGACCGCCGTTCTTAGACAGGTGGCTTCTTGTCTCTACCACAATTCGCCGGAAGAGATCACTTTGTATGAGGACCATAAGTGCGGCCGCGACCACATCCCTTCGAAGTGCAGCCAGGTCGGCCGCATTTCTTTACCTCGTTTCATCAATTTGTTGTGTTCATTCTATTACTAATTTGACATTTGTTATGAGTGTTGCTTGTATCGTGCAATGCTGCCATTGATGACAAAGCCTCGCAACTCACACAATTTCCAACCCGGATTCTAAGCAATAAGGCATATAATCGACTACTAAAACTAAGTAATAAGTCTAGTAAGTACCAACCAGTAAGTGTTAGGTGCTACTACTAAGTAGTTATGAATGCATAATAAAAATGGTGAGGATAATAAAAAATAGTTTAGGTGTGCGTGTTCATTAGCGAATGAGGGTGTAAGTGTAACTATGTATATGTGCGTAAGTTGTGGCACGCGGACATACTTTTGACCCCCTCGTCTCGGACTCTCGATATGTTGCATCATTTGCATGCCTTCGTCCCTTGGGTGAGGTTAGTAGAATGAGGAGAGAATAGTCGGCGAGTAAGAGAAGGGTGTTGACCATGACTACTACTATATATGTATCACGACCTTGAAATAAAGTTTGGTGAATTGCCAAAGATATCAGAATATAATTTTCTTTTCCCAAGTAGTTATGGAAGAAGAGGGATACATATCCGTAGTACGAAGCATCCATGAATAAATAATACTTAGAGAAGGAATACTACCATCACTGGCCAAAATCTACCCTATGATTGATTGGTGATTGGGATTAAGTCCTTATAAGTTATAAACACTTGAGAATGTAGAAATTGTCTCATTTCTTCAGCATTCAAAATCATTTGTTAGAGGATCTGATGTGGGTAAGATTGTTGGATTTGACAATTTTGCCCTACTTGGGAAAATTATTATTTCAATTTATCTAATTTTGTTCTTGAATGTATTTGTTTTTTGTTAGTATTTCATTGTCTATTTCTAGGCTTCCATTGGAGTCCCAGATTGTTATTTGCACCATCCTGAGTGTAGAAGATGTCCCACCAACATGAGCCATATCCGTGTGTGTGAATCCAATTAGATTAGGCTAGGAAGCTCTTGGCCCAAGTCAAGTTGGCCTCCATTAAGATCAGATCTGAACCCTTTTTTAGATCCCATACAAGTCCCTTAGTGTATCTCCACTTAAGACTTTTTGGACTTAAGCCTTATTGGATCCCAATTTAAAGCCGTATTTGAACCCCGCTTAAAACCTTTATTGGAACCTAAACTTAAACCCAATAAAAGGACGAAGTCCTAATAACCTCCATGTGGTCGCATTTCTCTCTGTGTGTGTGCGTGTGTGCGCGCGCTTGCGTGCGGGCCATAGTGCCCAACTTCCAACCCGGATTATTATACCTCTTGGATTAAATGCAGAAGAGGCCATACTGGCAAAATATATTGAGATTGGTGTGGTTAAGTGCTTAGTGTAGTGTATTAATCAAGTAAGAAGGCATATACTATTAATTGTGTTAATTGAAGACTAAATCTAAGTAACAAGTCTTGTAAGTACCAATTGGTAAGTGTTAGGTACTGCTATTGATTAATTATAAATGCATAATAAAAAAGTGAGGGGTTGGGGTTGAAAGAGGGGGGGGGGGGGGGGGGGGGAGTTGAGGAATCCGCCAATCAATTATGGACTATTGTGACCCATGTTTCATAGCTCTTTTCTGCCAATGTTTTGGAAATAATTTTAATTTCACTTTGTTATACCTTCTGAAATAAAATTCAGATTCAGACACCCATGTGGATCAAGGTCTAATGATTCTATTCCATATCAATTTGCATCAAAACATCGTGATCCTTATGGAGCAATCTCTTCCCGTATGTGAACACATGAGGATTATCAACAAACTGTGGACCAATATAATACATCAACAAGCAACAAATTGTGGAACAATATAATAAAATGACAAATTAATGGAAAAGATGTTAATCATCTTTGTGTACATAGGATGGTTGCATCGTGCATCATTGGATTTTCATGCCATGAATGCCCCTATTGAATTGGTCACCATCGAAGGTCGGACTATCGATGATCTGTCTGGTGTCGATCGAGCAATAAAAAATCCACCATATGGTGATCAAATAGTTGAGCATGCCAATATTAACAATCTAAAGGAGAAAATCCATTCGCATAGGGTCAATATTTAATGCACTAATACTACAATCCATGGAAGAGCCAATGGTGGTTGTATATCTCATCATTGAAGATCCATGTGAGGAGAAAAATTGCACGGTTGAACTATTGATGAATTGGACGATTCACACATTAGGGGCTCATTTCAGGATCCCACTATTGATGGGAATGCGTTAGTCTTGTGTGAGTACAAATCGTACAATCTATTTAATCAAGATTTAAAGGAGACTTACAATTGGGCACATTGTACGATGGAGCAAGTTCTCACATCAACGATCAACTTTAGCTGAAGCCAAAATCCGATAGTCCGATTTCGAGAAGTTCAGTTTTGTTCTCCACATAGAATATTAGTGATCCTATGCTGCAAAGAGGATATGAAGATCCGAGAATTCTGGGATAATTACAATAGAAGCAAATGACATGATTATAATATAGGTTATTTTATTCCAGTATCTAGGATTTCCATATATTGAAGGGATAAAAAAAATGATACTAATCACAGAGTCATAGTTAGTTTCATATCCCTTGTTATGAGCAATTGGAATTGGCAGTTAATTTCGAGTTACTTTCTTTGGCTTGAGGGTTTTGTCTAATGGACCGTGGCTCATATGTAATGCATCTTTTGCTGGTTTTTTTTTTGCCAACGTTTGAAATTTGTTGCATATTTCTCTAGGTTTGACTAAAAATGAAATTCAGATATGAACATCGTTGTGGAGCAAATTGCCAGTTTGATTCTTCACCACTGTACTATTTTAATCAATATGGAGGTTGCAAATCAACACAAAATATGAGCAATTTCGAGTCACCGATGGTTTCACCATGCTTTTGTGTTTAAAAGTTTATACTTAATTATGACAATACTCTTTTTGATAACCTTATCCTACCACATCTCCTTATGATAAAACAAACTAAGACAACTAAATGCATATCTCGATCATGTAGCAATGTTCTTTTTCAATCGTAGCGTCGTGGGATCCTTCTTATCAAATAACTTAAATATGCTTGTCTTCTTTCTGATCAACAATTTGCTTGTGCATCACAATTTCATCTTCAATCATTACCCCTAGTTAAAATATTTAGTACTGCCAGGGGTGTGTGTCATCGTTGACGTTTTAAGAAATTACATATGTTGAATGTGAGGTAGAAAGCTCAGGGAAATCCTGTGTTTTTCATGTATCACTCTTGACATTAGTCTTAAACTTAAATTTACAAAAAAATTTAACAATAGAAGAAACATCTATTGAATGTGTTCTAGTGATAGACATTGCTATGGCGGTCCTACTGAATTATGGTTATTATATGCTTCAACTTACCAAGTTGGACCAAAACCTCTTATAATAATTACTCTTACAATTAGCTAATAATCTCCACACATAAGGTCAGCCACCTTGATAAGTAATGGTGGCAAAGTGCAAGGTCTAATAAATGGAAGCCAGTTGAGGCTCCCCTTTCAATGGACATAAACTAGGGATACGGTAGTTAGATTTTTTTTTCCTTTTTGAGTAATTAACACATAAAGGGATAACTGGCTACCGATGACATTTACACACCGGGCTTTAGTGATGGGGATCTGAGTAGGCCATGATCAAAGAGTGGAGCACAAATCGAAGACCATGGACCACTTGGAGCACTGTTGATTATCTTTGACCGTTGGATTTGAGAGATATGGGGTTTTCACCGTTCGATCATTCAGTTGTAGAGTTTCTACCGTTGTATCGAGTAAATCATTAATTTGGAACCGAACTGATCATGCATGAAACCGAACCAAACCGTACGGTCCGGATCCGTTTGGTTCGGTTCTCTGGTTCCACCGGTTTTCTGTGCACCCTTAATCTGGATTAGTCCAGAATTCCATGGAGCAACCCTCCATTGATCCGAAGTAGTCCAATAGTTATCCTTTCGAATAGTAATATCTTTTCTTCTTCTTTGTCAAACCTCGCGAACCAAAAACTTGAAATTTGTAGGAAACACAAAATCTGAAACAAAAACCCTTAGATCTCAATTCTTAGCGATCCGATCTTCATGAAATTTTGTCATAAGCTAGATCTCATCATCCTAAAACCTAAAAACACAAGACCCTATTTTTATCCGTGGATGGGAGCCCAATTAATCCCAAATTCAGATCTGAAACATAAGTCCAGATTTGATCGAACCTTGAAATCTTTCCATTCAACGGACGGATTGACCCAAAACTTTAACCATAGCTTCCTTACATAGTTACATCTAAACCTACTCCACCAATTTTCATCCCAATCCAAAAACTGAACTATGTGAAAAGATAGAAATATCCTTTGCTGTCCAAAATTTCAGCACCTTCTCACTTTCATTTTTTTTTTTTACCTAGAGTGAGAACCCATGTTTTTGGTAGGATCTTCTTGTCCATCCTACATCATCTAAGTTAGCAAAGAAGGGGATAAGTGGAGAAATGTCATTCTCGTCCCCACCTACTCCATTTCCTTAACATTACTAGACATGAGAATGAGAATTTATTGTCCTTTCCTACTTAAGTACGTTGACCCTAGCCCTGGATTTAGCTTTTGGACTAGATAATTCACTGTTGAATTTTGATTTTAGGTAGATCCGCTTTCGTTAATGGACTAGTAAGATGATCTTTAATAGGTTTGTCTGCCGCATATGATCCTCCACTTCTAAATTTATTATGTTCCTTCAATTGGCTCCTTCATTCTAGTAACAATCATCGATGTTGGAGGTTGAGTTCAAGAACCTATAGCTTTTATCCATCCACATATAGGCCAATATCGGTGAAGGCTAGAAGAACTTTTTGTACACAACTGGCTACCCTTGTAGGAATAGCAAACGACCTACCGATAGGCCTATTTTCCCCTTCATTTGAGGACTTAAATGGGCTTTACAAGCTCATAAAAGGGAAATCCTTTGTGCTTTCCTTAAACAACAACAATGAATTCTATTACTTGATTGCTATTGACAAATATGTGTGAACAGAAGGTTTAACTACTATTATCTTGGAAAATAACTTCACTAGGCTCTTGCGCAAGGCTTTGTTGGAGTGGCACCGCTGACATAATTGGAGTTTCACCCCAACATTGTTGGAGTCACACCAATCAGGCTAATGGAATTTCACACTGTTAAGGGAGCACTCTTGGTAAAAAAAAATCTTTGTACAATAATTCTAAACAATGTTTTCCCAAAATGACCACCAACTTCCTCTTATCTGACCCACTTAAGTTTTAGCATTACTTTTCTGAACACCCCTATTTTCAGAAAAAATGGCCTCAAGCCTAAAATCATTTAGCATATTATGTCTTCTTCTACCTTGGAAACCTGTGTACAGTTACTATTCCCATTATTGCCGAGAGTCTCACAAACTTTAAGCTAATCTGCCTATTATGGACGCACGCCACCCACTATTGGCCGCCATCTTCTCCCCATTGCCGAGAACCCCAACCTTGGTGTTTATCGAGAAGTTGTTGGGAACTACAAGCCTTACGGGAAGTCGCCGAGAATCAGCCACTTGCATTCCACCTTGTGTTCCTCCCTTTTCGCACCTGCCGATCATTGAAGGTTGTCAAACCCCTCTCCCGAGATCATCGGAATCCACACAATAGTATAAACCCTAAACCTTCTCATTTTGTTCTCGTTTCCTTTGTTCCTCCTTGCGCTTCCCCCTTCATCTTGCTCTCGCCTATCGCCTTCTCCCTTACTTTGCCACTGGTCACCGGAAGGTTACGTTTTAAAGTTTGCTTTCCTTGTTAAATTGTCGGAGGTCGTCATTTTGATTTCCCGGAAGTTGCTGAGCCCCCCACAGGAAAATCGCGGAACCCTTGTCGGAGGTCGCCATAATTCACTAAAGGAGGTTGCAAGGCTAAAATAAAACCTTGCGTTGGACCTTGTGTTGAAGCAAGGCCAACGCAAGGTCTTGCGTTGGGTGGATCCAACACAAAGCCTTCTGTTAGGTGGACAAACTCTGTCCATCTAACACAAGACCTTGTGTTGGCCTTGCGTTAACACAAAGTTCAATGCTAGGTCTTGCGTTGACTTTGCGACCTCCTTTCGTGGGTTCCAACGACCTCCGATGAGGGTTCTGCAGCAAGGCTCGTGGTTTCCGGCTACTTTCCGATAATGAAAAAGGAGACCTCCAATGATGTAACGAGTAAAGCAAGATCCAAAATGCATTCGGTAACCTAAGGTGAAGCGAGGGAGAAGGCAATGGGTAGATGCAATAGAAGGGGGAGCGCAAGAAGGAACATAATGAGGAACAAAAGTAGGGAGAACATGTAGGATGGTATACGTTTATACCTTTGTGTGCTTTCCGGTGACGTCCAACCAGGACTCCTGCAAAAACACAAGTTCCTATGGTGATTGACAGGCGCAAGAAGAAGTGGGAAACACAAGGAGGAAAGCAAGGGGATGAGGTTACTTGCAATCTCCGATGAAGCAATGGGGAAAGCAATATCTCGTTGAAGTTTGAACTCCTACAAAGCAAAGAAAAATGTGATGAGCATGCGCAATAAGGTGGAAACGACTTGTTCGGGAAACGGTCTTTTTTACATAACATTTTACCCGTCTTAGTAAAGGGTAAAACAGTTCAAAATGAGTAGGAGTGTGCAAGCGGCTTCGCACGTGATGGAGGTCAAGTTTGAGCAATACGTGGGAATTGGTGGTCATTTTGGGAAAACTTCATTCAAAACTATCTTTCTAATGCATAAACTTTCTTTTATTAAGTTTTGGAAACGATTGGTCTTCAAAGTTGTATGAACCACTAACACAAACAAAAAAGTCATAAACAATCAAGAGAAAGTCAACACATAACAATAGAGTAATGGGGCATAATCCTCTAAAAATGTCAGTTGAGAGTTTAACAACTCTATCAAATAGACTCTTTTGCAAGTTCAACAGTTGAAAAAAAAATTATCTCGTCGAGCTACCCCAAAAAATATGGACAAAAATGTAAAAATAAACTAGTAATTCACAAATTATGACCATTGAAATAGAGGCTATAACTAAGTCAAGTATAAAATTTTAAGATCAAGCGTAATCCTACCAAACGCTTTTTTATAATAAAACAAAGTGAACTGTAGACATAATCCTAAACCTAACAAGTAACTAGAATAAAATAAATCCAAATTTATATAAAAGGACCCAAATAGTCTAAAAACGTTATGCTCCATTTTATGATAATAATGGTTTCGTTATATATGATTTTTGGTAGTTATTTACCTTAGGGAAAAATACAGTTACCTACCCTGTGGTTCAGGGTTATTTCACAGACCCCCAGGTGTTTCAAAAAAACACGATGTTAGACATATAGTTGAAACCTCCTCTGTATGGGACCGTTGGGACGCAACGAGCCGGCATAAACAGAGATGGTTATTTTGACCATTTTACCCATGTTACTTATTACTAGTTACTATATTACCATGATTTTTATCAAGTCTCCTGTACGAAAGTACTTAAGTGGTTGTCCCATCGCCTCCTCCTCCACTGGCACCTCCTCTTCTTCTTCCTCCTCCACTGGCACCTCCTCTTCTTCTTCCTCCTCCACCAACACCTCCACCATCTCCTCCTCCTCCTCCTCCTCCTCCACCACCGGCACCAACTCCTCCTCCACCTCCAATGGCACCTCCTCCTCCTCCTCCTCAAGCACCTCCTCTTCCTCCTCCACCGGCACCTCCACCTTCTCTTCCTCCTCCCGGCACATCCTCCTCCACCGGCACGTCCTCTTCTTCCTCATCCAACGACACCTCTCCTCCACCAGCATCTCCTCCTCGTCCAACTACACCACCTCCTCCTCCGGTGGAGGCTATTGTAATAGGGGTAAAGGGTGTATTAAAGAATGTTTCATAGCATGACGTCAACAAATTCGATGTGTTGTTTAACGGTTGGTTAACGAAAGGGTGGTTTCGGTTAATATATCTAATGTCAGGGGGTTCCATGTATTTTTTAAGAAGTCAGAGAGGGTCCATGTAATAACCCAAACCTCAGGGGTAATGTATTTTTTCCTTTTACCTTATGTTTAGGGCCTCATATTAAGGGAAGTGCTATATAAAGCTCATTTACAAACTATATGATACATGCATATTGCATGTACATTTTAATTCAAGAAATCAGAAAAGATGATAAGATTTAACATGTTAGTGCTAGGCTACTTTCCTTTCCTTTCCTTTAGGTAGTCAATAATAAGATCGACTAGGTTATATAGAGTTGTGTCTTCAACATTTAGGTACGTGAGTGTAGGCCGAAAGATGAGCATGATAATAATTACAATGTGAACATGGATGTGTGATAAAACAGTGGAAAGGTAGAATTAGAAGTGAGGGCCTCAAGGGAGTTTAGAGTAGCATCTTTCGAAGACATTGATATTTGGTGATTTGCAGCATAGGTCAAGGATGAGTCTTGATTATGATGGTTATTCTGGTGAAAAGAGTAGAATCAGAGAACAATAATAAGAAAGGATGTTGCCTTATATGGTAATGATTGGATTCATATTTGAAGAAAACTAATCCCTCTTTGTTGGAGCAAGGCTTGTAGCTTACTAGCATCATATATTGCACACATAGGCACACATGTCTATGCTACACTTGTAAGGAGGATTCCAACACTTCGAAATTTATTAGCTTGTTGAACATTTGACTGTGGGAAATGTCAGGTTTTCTTCTACATTCAATATTGGAGACAAAACCGCATTCACCTTCCCCATTTCCACCCCTGTGCCCACACAATGAGTCATCTTCTTTCCTCCATAGAACTTAGGAAAATGATTCACGTCTCACCTTCAATATGCCCCAAACAAGCCCCATAATGTGGCAAAAGTTCAAATGTTTTAATTGCCCTTAACAGAATGATCTAAATGTGGCAAGCTTCAGCTCTCATTTCCATCAGATTTTTTAAATAATATTTTTTGGGAGTTGAGTTTTCTACTTTAAAAAATCTATAACTTCTTGTATACATATCGAAATTTAATAAAACTTGTATTTTTGGAATCTACTCATGGAACTCTACAAAACTAGACCCATATTGCCTATGAAATCCTAAGAAAAAAAAATGGATATAAGATTACCCTAGGGGTGTAAACAAAAGCCCATCGGCTCGAACCCGGTCTGAACCCGGCCCAGCCCGGTCAACGGCTAGATCCGGCTTGGCCCGAACACACCATGGGCCGGGCTCGAGCTGCCACCTTGAGCCCGCAGCCCGGCCCGAAAGGAAGCACCTTGAGCCCACATTTAGTCATTTGTTGATTGTTATAAAAACCTCAAAATGTCACTTTTGAAATCTTGGTTTCATGTTAACTGACTAAATGTCACTTACAAAAGCAAATCTTGGTTTCATGTTAACTGACTAAATGCCACGTAAAACTGACAGTTGCAAAATCAAAAGACACTTTATCTGACACAAACTGACAATAAGTCTCTTAATTTTACAACTGTCAAAAACTAAAAATGCCACTTTCGAAATCTTGGTTTCACGTTAACTGACTAAATGTCACTTACAAAAGCAAATGTCACGTCAAACTGACACTTGCAAAATCAAGAGACACTTTATCCGACACAAGCTGTTGATAGTCTCTTAATTTTACAACTGTCAATTTACGTGACATTTGGTTTCGAAAGTGACATTTTCAGTTTTTGACAGTTGTAAAATTAAGAGACACTTTTATTGTCAGTTTGTGTCCGATAAAGTGTCTTGATTTTGCAACTGTCAGTTTTATGTGACATTAGCTTTTGTAAGGGCATCTCTAGCCCTTACTCAAATTGTTACTCAGATTTGAATCTGAGTAAAATCGTCTAAAAAACTGCTCCAGCCCTTTACACAACTTATACCAAACTGAGTTTTACTCAAATTTTTCACCAAATTGGGGGAGACTCAAATCCCATACCAAATTCTAACGGTCATCTCCCAAGGGTTTTCTATTTACAAACGTGCCCTCCAATTTTGAGTTTTACTCAAATTTGAGTAAAAGGGTTGGAGTGCTTGTATCAGATTGATTTTTACTCAAATTTGAGCAAGGACTGGAGTACTAAGTATCGGATTGAGTTTTTACTCAGATTTTTACTCGGATTTGAGTAAAAATCTGAGTAAGGGCTGGAGATGCTCTAAGTGACATTTAGTCCGTTAACGTAAAACCAAGATTTCAAAAGTGACATTTTGAGTTTTTTATAACAATCAGCAAATGACTAAATGTGGGCTCAAGGTGCTTCCTTTCGGGCCGGGCTGCGAGCTCAAGGTGGCAGCTCGAGCCCGGCCCATGGTGTGTTCGGGCCGGGCCGGGCCGGGTTGGACCGTTGACCGGGTTGGAGCTGATGGGCTTTGTTTACACCTTTAGGGTAGTCTTATATCAATTTTTTTTCTTAGAATTTCATAGGCAATATGGGTCTAGTTTTATGCTCCATGAGTAGATTCCAAAAATATAAATTTTATTAAATTTCGATATGAATACAAGAAGTTATGGATTTTTTAAAGTGGAAAACTCAAACTCCCAAAAAATATTATTTAAAAAATATGATGGAAATGGGAGCTGAAGCTTACTGCGTTTAGATCATTATGTTAAGGGCAATTAAGACATCTGAACTTTTCTTTGTTTTTCTCATGAAATTGTTCATCCGTTGGATGATTGCCACATCATGGGGCTTCTTGATGGGGCCTATATCATGGGGCTTCCCTATCACTACTCCAGAACTTAATATTTTGTTGATTATGTTTTGTTGAGTGTGTACTAGCTTTGAAAAAAAATTCTGTGATAGAACTTAGTACTTTAATGATTACATTGTTTGAATCTTTCGTCTTCAGCTCTTAAAGGGAGTCTTAAAGTTGATTTCATACCCTTTTGTACTCTCTCATATTGAGGGATTCTCAAAAAAAAAAAATGAAAAGGTACTGTTATTTATTATGTCTGTTTTGCAACAATATTTTACCTTCCATCCAGCTTAACTTATATTTGATTGATCAAATGGTAGAGTTTTGAAATTTACTTCTTTAAGTTTTTATATGAAAGCATGTTGTGTAAATTAAATTCATCTACCATGCACAGTATTCTAAGAATATCTCAGTTTCAATTTTAATTACTGTTAATGTTGAATTGCGATATGTGTTAACTATAACGCTATATTTCATTATAAATTTTTGTACAGAAACTTCCTTATTCCTGTAAACCATAATGATGGTAACGGCCTACTTACACTTCAAAATTGAAAAAATATGAGAGCAAGGAGAAAACTCAGTTGCTCTTTCTAGTGAAGCCACAAGAATCTTTTATAGTTTAAATAACAGCATTGGAGAAATAATTCTTCTTGAGTTTTTGAATGCTACACGATTTAGCTGAGATATCCCAGATTATATTTATGCTTCTTGGATAACATGTTGCAATTTATCAAACTAATGATGTGATAAATCTTTGAAATGTCTCATGCTTGTGTGCAGACCTTATATGACCATAAAAATGAAGTATGGTTCGTGCAGTTTTCAAATAACGGGAAGTTTCTAGCATCATCTTCTAGTGATTGCATGGCCATTATATGGAAGGTATGATAAATATTCTATATCTTAATTGGCATGACACCCTTCGATTAAGAGCAATACTCAACTTTAATTTAGTTTATGTATTATAAGGCCCGTCTTTGCCACTAAAAATCAACCATAGAGTCATAGTCTTACTAATAGGAGAAATTGGTACAAGGAAGAAGGCTGTTTTTGCATAATGATACAGAAGCGGGAACACAGAGGAGGAGGAGCATTGATATAACCTAAGTATGTTTGTTTGATAATTCCCATAGTTACATACCATTAAAAGAAAAAAGGTACCGTTGATTTTGAGAAGTAAATGTAGTTAGATTTGTCATGATATTTTATAGTTTCCAGAACCCTTATTTCAATGTCTCAACTCTCAATTTAGTTTGTTGGCACTTGCGAAAAAAATTTAGTTTGTTGGCTTATAGAATTATTGTGTCTCAAAGATGAAGGCAGTTCCCTATATCAAGCCTTCTCTTTGTCAGGACTTTTTTCATTCGAGGATTCACGTGAGGACCATTCTTGCCCCAAGTTGCCCTAGTCAGGAATTTGGCACCTATTTCCTTGTGTTCATGCAAAGGTACTCAGACCCTGATGTCTCAGACTTTGATCCATAAGCTTATCCTGTATAGATTAGATGAGTTTTAGGCGAAGCTTCAGGTTTTTATATCAGGTTTGTCGTTCATAGGCTTAAAATATATCAAATATTGAATGATTCTGGTATTGATACTGGGTAGCTGTAATTGTAAAGATTAAATTTACTCGTATCGTTCTTATGAAATACGTTTAAGTTGTTTGCAAAAATTTGGTAACATGTTTTTTCCATTTGTTGAAGCATATTCAGTTTCATCATGAAATGCATGTTTCAAGTACTTTATTGACTCATGCAATGTATTTGTTATTTCATGAAACATGATACAGGAGAAATGTGCATCAACTTGTAAACTGGTTATTGATAACTTTGATACGTGGCTTTGGAGATCTGATTCGTTGTTTTAATATTTCAAAAAAATTCAGGTAAAAGAGGCTGATACTTTGTCATTGGAGCACATTCTACAGGGCCACACAAAACCTGTCTCTTTTGTGGCATGGAGCCCCGATGACACAATGCTGCTCACATGTGGCAATGGAGAAGTCCTTAAATTGTGGGACGTGGATACTGGCATGTGCAAGCTCACATTCTCTGGTCAAGTGAATCGTATCATTAGTTCATGTGCATGGTTCCCCAACTCAAAGAAAATAGTATGTGGCAGCTGTGAACCGAATAACCGCATCTATACATGTGACGTAAAAGGCAATGAGCTGGAAGTATGGGAAGGGGAGAGGATGCCAAAGGTTTCAGATCTTGCTGTGACGCCTGATGGGCGTCATCTGATTACCATATGTTCCAATAGAGAAATTTGGATACGTGAGTTTCCGAGGGGAAAAGAGTGGGTCATACATGAGGAGCATTCAATTACGTCTGTTTCTCTTTCAAGAGATGGGCAATCCCTGATTGTCAACCTGAACAGCCAGGAGATCCATTTGTGGAATGTCCAGGGTAGTTCCAATGTGCCACATCGCTTTAGGGGACACAAGCAAGGGAAATATGTGATTCGTTCTTGCTTTGGTGGATCAAGCTCTTTGTTCATTGCCAGTGGTAGTGAGGATTCACAGGTATGAGTTTCATTGATCGTTCTATTTTGCGGGATGCCATTCATTTCTAAAATTGTCAATTCTTGATTTATGAAATTTTAAGTTATATACCAGTATGGATGTACTTAGTGCACTATTTTATCACAGAAGGCTGATCCTTTGACAATGTAGAAAGTGCAGAAGTTTCAATCTTCAGCGGAAGGTTCGAATGTGATTATAATACATGAATCTCTCCATCATGGAATCAAATGTCAACAGATTTCCTACGAAATGACTGATATATATATATATAGAGAGAGAGAGAGAGGGCTGGGTTCCTATGACATGTCATAGGGAGTACCCTATGACATATGGTGAATTAGTAATGCTAGAATGTTTAGAATGTGCAGAATTTTTTTGAGGGTGATCACCTTACCTTAGATAGAATGTCCACAAAAAATCAAAGCATTCTAAACTTGTTGGGGCATCAAATGCTAGAAGCTTTATCGGCCATCCATTTTAACCGTTAAATTGAAAATCATATTTGATGCCTCTAGAAGTTTTAGAATGAGCCGATTTTTTGCAGGGGTCCTATCTAAGATAGGGTGATCATCCTCATAAAAATTCAGAACATTCTAAATATTCTAGGGTTACTAACTCACCATATGTCATAGGGTACTCCCTATGACATGTCATAGGAACTCATTTCCCGTATATCTTTATGCTTTCGACATAGAAATCTTTTGAAATTTCTGTAGTACCAAATTTCTGTTCGACGTCACGAAATGTTGGTCGAAATGATCGACATTTGACCTGAATTTGTCATCTGTCTTTTTTGGGGAGAGTTTCACTGAAAATTTTCATATTTTTTAGAAAAAAGATTCTATCTTTTCCAACGGAAAATTCCTTCTTTTTTTCCATCTCTCTTGTTTCATAACAGACCAATATTTGATCGACTTTTTACCAAAATCGACCGAAATTTGGCCCAAATTTGATAAATCTCCACCAAAATCTTTCATTAGAGAATACAAAATTTCCATCGACATTTGACCAAAATTTGAAAAGTTTCCTTTTTTTTTACCGATCGAAATCGACATCGAAAGTTTTCGAAACCGACATTTAAAACCTTGCACTCCATGTCTATTTGGATGTGATGACTCTTTTCTCCTTTTGAAATAAATGAAAAACATCTTCTCATTGTGGGGTGCTATTATTATTATCTATTACATATTTCAAGGGGCCAGGAGGAGATGTGAGTGTTTGAGCGAGCCACATCTCATCATCATAAACCAATTGAATTGACCACTAGGCAGAATGAGTGTGACTAAGTGTGTAGTATGTGTAGTATTTGGTGTAAGGGATTGTTTAGACCCTGTTAGTAGTGAGCCTCTCGTATTTTTGCTAGCCTTGACAAGTTGCATTAAGTTGTAAGATGATTTCTGCAATGTTTGGAAACAAGGTAAAAGCTTTATAAGGCAGGTATCAAGAAAACTTTATAAGGTAGCAATAAATTCGTTCTGTGGAAATGAGTATGTGAGTTAGATGTGGTGAAATAAGAAATAATACAATTAGATTTGGATATAGGAAGTATAGTAGAGCAAGCCTCAGTGCATTCCCTGGGTGCACATCTTGATGACCGAGTCTTTAGACAGGCGATCTCGCGAGTTTAGCGCGAGATTCCTCCAATGATCGATGTAGTAGATCACTGGCTTGTTCTTCCTCTGCTTGACATCAGTAAGTTCCTCCATGCTAAAGATGCGTTGGGTGCTGCATAAACGATTGAGTAACTCCCTCTTCATTTGATCCTAGCTGTCAATGGATCCTAGAATAAGGTCAATATACCAGTCGAATGCATTCCCTTTGAGGGTGCGCACGAACTGCTTTATCATCTTGTCACCGTATGTACCAACGTTGTTGTAAGTATCAACGAAGTGGGTACTGTGTTGCCGGTGGTTTTCTTTCTCGTCGAAGTGCTGAAACTTTGACAGTTGATTCCTGATAGGGAAGCGCAGTTGCTAGATTCTTGACATATAGGGCTTGGAGATGCTGTTGTAATTGGAGGAAGCCCACCACCTTGAGAGCAAACCATGTCGGCGATCAATGTTTGAATTTTGTGATGAGTCAAAATATTACAATAGAAAAAGATCCTCACTTAATTTTTTTGACGAAATAGCTACTTAATATGCTGATATTGTGTTACTGGGTTTGATCTTTCAATCTTACTTCCATGCATAAGGTAAACAGATGCACAAAATGCATTGTAATTGCTATAGAAGAAAATTATAGGTAGCATCAATGGGTGGTCTTTTAAAGAAAAGAGATCTTGAAAGGTGGCAAATAAGTAACATTTCAATCAACTATCCTCCATCACCGAACATCTAAACCATCCTACAATATAGGACCACAAGAGTCCAAGATCTACTGTACACCACCTCATATTCTCAAGTCAGTCAAGTGTATTAAAAATCCCATGTCTAGTCGAATCTCGTGAGAAATCCATCTATTTGTTCGACTCATCCAATTTTTAATGTAAAAAAATTAAATTCCTAAGGCTTTAATGTAGGATAATTACAATTGTTTCATACGGTTTGACGAGCACAGGATAGATCATGTTACACATCTACGTTAATCGATTTCAATGTGCCTGACTTCTTAGGCGACGCCAAGTATGGTATCTATAGGTGCTTGGACTATATGTGCATGTGGTCTTTTTATCGAGCATTAGGATGTTTTTTAGGTTTTCTTGCAATTTTTATTATCCTAATGTCTAAGTAGTTGGAAACTAATAGTACTATTTTTTTTGTAATTCAGTTGTTGAACTAAGAACTATTATGGTGTTGCCGCATACCAAACAGGCAAACACTACTCCTACCATCTGCTTGCCAACACAATTGCATATCAGATGCCATTTCTGTGGTTTTGTGCCTTATAATTAGTTCAGGCAAAGTTGTGTCTTATGCCAAACATTGTTCTCAACCAGGATTTGCCAGCGCATTGTGCCTGAGTAAGTGTTCCTGGCACGACACAAAGAAACAATAGATGCATGCCAAACAACCTTTAGTGTCCATTTGTTAGACAACTTGGGGGCATGTTGTCGTGCCGTGGCCAGAGGCCTGTTTAATGATTAAAAGATCGAGCTCGTCATCTATTTTTGTGAAGATTTGATCACACACATAAATAGACAAGAGAAGGCCTTTCCTTTTTTCTTTCGGGGTTTTGCTAACTGAGAGTGCGCACGCGCATGCGCGCGCACACACACGCACACACACACACACACAACACACAGAGAGAGATTCTCTACTGAAGGTTGAAGACCTATGCCCCTAATTTCATAGAAAGAAAAATCACTCTCTAGGGAGAGAACTAGGTTCTTTGTTACACAAGTAAGCTCACAGATCGAAGCGAACAAAGTTCTCTTAGTTGGACTTAAAAAGTCCTTTTTGCATAAGGTTGCACCTTGTTGACATTAGTGAATGGTATATATCTTGGGAAGTTGGCTTAGAAGTTTTGAGCCTCTAACTTTGTGGTGGTTAGGGCACCCTCCCCCCTATCTTGGGAAGTTGGCAGAAAGTTCTCAAGTGGAGAACTTCATTGTTCTCACATATATATACTCTCATTTCAAAGTTTAACCGACAGGTGGAATTTCAAAGTTCACGTGGTCACAGCGGACGGTCAATGATGAAGTTTCTTTAATGATCCCAAGAATAAACATTAACTTGAATTTTGCATGCATTTAATTGATGAAGATTCCTTACTGGTTAACGTATAATCAAGTTCACATAATGATATTACTGTAATAATCATTGATATTTCCTTTCTTGTTTTCTATATAATTGCTTTATAGATGGCATGTATCTAAACTCGTATCACCAACAAAACCTAGTCCATTGGAGGAGTTGGAGTATTCTACGTCCCTAAGGAGAGGGAAGGAGGAGGAGGGTGGGGTGTCGTTGGAAACGTTGGATAACATTAGGTAATTCTCGAAAACTTTAAAGTACCATGTTAGTCGTTTAGGGAACTTTGAGGGTGGCACTTCAGATTCCTGAAGTCTTTTGGGAAACTTTGGAGTGGCACTTCAAATCCCCGTTAGTCGTGTTTGGAAACTTTATGGAGGAATTTGTAGGCAAGTTCTCAAATGGAGAACTTCAATGTTCCCATATCACAAACTCAGTCATATCCAAGTTTCACTTACATATGTGGAATTTCAAAGTTCACTCTACCACGACCGACAGTCACCTTAGACAACCACCGCCTGCGGCGACCTCTGGTGGCCACCATTGACGACCATGAGAATAGCAATGTACTGGGTTTGAGAACTTTGAAGTCCTTCGGAACTATGAGTTCATGAACTCAAAGTCCAAGGGAGCTCAAAGCTTGTGGACTAAAAAATTTCAAAGAAGTTCATGGAAGCCCGTCACTTTCAAGTTCCCCCTAGAAGTCCCCACCAACTACCCCCCCCCCCCCCCCACCCAACGAGAAAACGTCAGTGGTTACACCTGCCATAAAGGATGACTAGAGATTAGTGCATGGATTATAGATGAAGGTTTTTTCAAATTCTTTTTACCCCTCGGTTATTCGTCCGATGCTTGTGAATTGTGATATGACCCACTTGTTTACCCTCTTTTGTGTGTCTGTGTGTGTGTGTGTGTGTGTGTGTGTGTGTGTGTGTGAGAGAGAGAGAGAGAGAGAGAGAGAGAGAGAGAGAGAGAGGCTCACACACACACAGACACACAAAAGAGGGTAAACAAGTTCATATCACAACTCACAAGCATCGGACAAATAACTGAATGAAGTGATAGTGGCACCCACAGTATTGTATAAACAATGTTGTAGTTTCAAATCAAATTCCATGCAATTGCAGTTCAAAGATAGCTAGCATTAGTAATATTCGTTTTATGATCCCACTCAGTTATGTTGACTACCATTTTAATTTATTAATCTTCTCCTCTCTCCTTTCTTCCCCTATGCTACATGCTTCACCTTTGGGTTTTTTTAAAAAACTTTGTAAGACACAAAAGACCTCTGTAAAGACTTTGATAAAGAAAAAGAGCAGCTCATGTGCTTTTGGGTAAGGAGTGTCAAAGCTTCACCATTACATCAAAGTTCTTATTCTTATGCAAAGCCTGAGGCATATCTTCATATCACTAATCCAGTCAACTTAAATATACCTCCAAATGCCCAAAGCCTGTTCCATGAGGAAGAAAAACTGTGACCGTCTTTCTTTCGATGTAGTGGGTGGATTTGTGAGAGCATACACCCATAAGCAGTGGAAACATGTTAGTTACAAACCTGTCTCCAACTGATAGCTTAGTTGGTAAGACATGCAACCTATGGCCTTGGTTGAGGGTTCGAATAAGTGGTACGACATATTTTCTCCCGCTCTGTAGTGGCGGGCCTCCCTCTCATCTTAGTGGCGAGATTTTCTACTTGTGGGATTATTAAAAATCAGTGCATTTCTCTTGCTCCTATGGCAAGCTTTGATCCTTGGTCTATTTTGTACTGGCACACTAACAAGTGATGTACGGACCACTATGGTGATCCCCAAACCTTCTGTTGTTTTGATGGCCTCTCATCGCCTGCCACTGATGTCTCCCTTCCCTACCTGACTCTTCCTCTTCCCATATGCCTCCTTTGCAGCGGCACCATTTCAGACATCATCTTCTTCATTAAGGTCTTCATCTTTCATCTCCTCTTTGTGAAGCTCAAAGTTGTGCATCTTGCAGGAGATAATGCTCATCTTCGGCACGACCCACTGGTTAATTCCCATATCTTCAAATCCATCTTCATCCTCATCAGTCACCGGTAATCATCATATCTCCCTCCGAGTCATCTGCTGGCTGCACTTGTGGATCATTCTCCAGCTGGGGATATCATCATCATGATTGTAGTCATCATCATCCCCGTCATCATCCGGTTGTCGTCATCATCACATCATCTTTCAGCTCCATGATCTCCTCCAGTCATAATCAAGACCATCACCATCGTAGTCAGGGCCATCTCTGTTGCTGATCATGACCCTATTATCTAGGTGATGGTCATGATTATGACTGCAGGAGATCATGGAGCTGAAGATGATGTGATTATGACCCTATTATCTAGTCCCTCATCTCCACCCCCCCTTTTTTTTTCCGTAGGGTGCGATCCAGGCTCAGCTGGTGACACCGAGTGATGACGTGGTGGGAGATCCCTTTGGGGAGGCATGAGGTTAGACTGCTTCACCTAACCTGTGCCTTCACTCTTGCACATCTCATTTGTATGCCTGCATGCCTGCCCCCATGTAGCTGTGCTTTTATCTTCCCCGGCTTCGTTACATGTTTCTTGCTTTTCAAATCATGTGAAATTCAAAGGCATATTTGCATATGGTATATGAAGTGAGCCGAAGCATGCTAACTGCGGTGGTTTTTTTGGCAGATCTACATTTGGCAACGAGATCACGAGACGCCGATACAAGTCCTATCCGGACATTCTATGACTGTCAACTGTGTGAGCTGGAACCCGGCAAAGCCTCATATGCTGGCATCAGCAAGCGATGACCGCACGGTCCGAATATGGGTTGCCGGAAAACATCAGGCCAGGGCCCATACTTGAGTTGTCGCAACATCAGGATTTTGTATCTGTAAATCTCTGTAAATCCCCGAGTGTGATGGCTGGGTTGTTGCGAACATTGGTTTTCGATGCACTTCATCAAATGATACCAAGGCTCAGTGTAAGTAATGTTTGTATAGACGAGACCTGTTGTTTCTTTAGGCTGTCGTGTTGGCTTTCCTTGGAGAAATCATGTGAAGATAGGAGAGAAGTGGATGATTGTTTGCGTGCAGCAAGAGTTTGGTGTTTTGAGCATCATTTGTTAACTTATACTTTGTAATCATAAACTAACATGACTTTATGAATAATGGGAGGATAAGGCAAATTATCTTTCTTTTTCCTATGATTTATCTTTCTCTGGATTTTGTGCTGAGGACATTGGTGGTCATCGGAAATGCTCACAGAAATGATTCAGCTTAACTAGCCTAATCGAAGAAGAGAGAAATCGGTCTGATATGATTCTTGAATTGCAATGGTGATATGCGATAGTAACGTAAATGATCGAATAATGTTTCTCTAGAATATTTTGCACAATAATTAGAATTTATTCTAAATATTGTACAATGGTTAATCAAACCCACAAGGGTATTATCTAGGGAGAGTTGGTGAAAACTCATTTTATGGAGATGCTTTTAAGCTGCAGTCCAAACAAATGCACTAGACGAAAATATCTTCCAATGACATTCAAATGAACCAGTGACACCCCCCCCCCCCCCCCCCCCCTGCCGCTGGACTTAAGGAAACCCCCCCTCCTCCGGCCGGCCAAACCTAATCTACAGGCCATGGGATAAACCCTCCCCTACGACCATCTCCGGATCTAACCGAACACTTCTC
Source organism: Chamaelirium japonicum (assembly GCA_947650365.1). Classification (NCBI taxonomy): domain Eukaryota; kingdom Viridiplantae; phylum Streptophyta; class Magnoliopsida; order Liliales; family Melanthiaceae; genus Chamaelirium; species Chamaelirium japonicum. Next base: position 21,844,550 of record OX393550.1, on the reverse strand, counting down.
CCACGCGACCACCGGAGCTGCTCGCTGCAGCCGCCGCTACCCCTGCCGTCGGAGCCGCTCGTGCCCGCAGCCACGGCCCCCGTCACCAGAGGAACGGGGAGAAGAAAAGGGGGCAGGGGTGAGTTAGTCGGGAGAGGGGAGAAGAAAGGGGCGGTGATAGTTTCGGGCTTATCATGAAAAATAGGGACCTTAGGCTAAATGAAACTATTGGGTGTCCTTTTAACTTCCAGCGATACCTTAGCCACATTACCTCTATTATCTATCCTTTATTTATTCTATACCTTAAAGATCGAACACAGAAAGCAACGAGATTATGTCCGGTGTGCAGACCTATATGGGGCTTGGCACAAGACCATCAGCTATGATTGACATTTGTCCTACATTTTATATGCTTCAAATCCTGAGGTTAGTATAAATGCATCCTTATATATATTATGTGTGTTTCCTGTATAAATGCATTCCATGCTCTGATGGGAGCTTTATTCGATTATCATAGAATCACAATCTTACAGCTCTGCAGTGCACTCGAGGAATCACATTTATCCAATACATCATTCATTCAACACAACCAAGCAATGTTTGGGAAAATAGATTCTGAAAGGGCATATGATGTCTAAAGGCACATATAAATTCTCAAAATCCGGCAAGCCTACCGAGGTCGCACAGTGATAGGTGCTGAAACTTACAGTAGTTCTTCAGTGAAATTGATGGCCAGATCCCAGTAGTGTGGCACCCCCGCATCTGCAAACACTTTCTTGGCCGCAGCATCAGTCCTGCACTGGTGAACGATAAATCTGTGGAAGCTCGGTTTTGCAACACTACCCTGCCACACCAGAGCACAGCTATTAACAGCAGCAGCCTCCTCGGCATTCTCAGCTCCCTCGTCTTCATTGGCGACAGCAGCAGCCCAGTTTATTCGCTTCAGCATCAGCTTCCCATATCTTTTGATCGATTTCTTACCCCCTTCTACGGCTACAACAGTCACACCATCCGATATCACCGCGACCCCCGTGAGCTGGTTCTCTTGCGCATTCACGTCCACCTTGAACCGAGTTTGTGGGTGCGAGAGATCCTTGATCTTGTAAACAGAAACAAGAGTCTCCAGTGTGCTGGGGTCCTCGAACAGTTTCCTCTCTTTCTTCTCGCGGCGTTCGGCGGGGGTGAGCTTGCGAGCTATGTTTCTATCGACGTGGGCCTGCTCACGCTCGGTGGCAGCACTCCGGATCTCCATCTCAAGCCTTGTCGGATCTTGAGTTGCTTCAGAGCCGAGGACTTTCATGATGTTGCTCATCTTGACTTTTGGCTTGGGGGGCTCTATCAGGCCTTGCCTTATCATCTCTTGCCGATCCTTTTCCTTAGCAAGGCGCCTCTGAGTCCTGAGTTTCTTCTGCTCCTTCTTTGTTAGCTTGAGAGGCTGTGGTGGTGGTGCGGCTGGCTCAGCTGGGGGCTCGATCGGAAGAGGGTGTTCCATATAAATCGTGATCTTTTCCATGCTCAATCTCTCATTGGCAACGTCACTGTAGGCACCGGTAGGTAAGATTGGCTTGTCCCTGATTTCAAAGTCCACAACATCAGGCAAGTGTTTGCCGAGAATGCATGGAGGCATGATGGAGCTATATATTATAAACAAAACTTACCACCATATATATTATAAACAAAACTTACCACCATTCAATTTTAGGAATCTCATCCTTCTTTTTATCTCGTATAACGCGGTCAACTCTGTCCGGTAGTTCAATCAAGTTCGGATTGTCAACCTCAGCCTTTGCCTTGGCAAGCTGCGATTGCTTCGTCTTCAACTCCTTCGCTTGGGCTTCCCCAAATTGGTTCTGTTAAGGTAATAAGGGAACAACGCATAAGAAAGAATTCCCCTCATAAAACAAACTGTAGGGTCCTAAGATTGGATAATACCTTGAACTTGATGATCTCTGCCTGCTTCGACCATTTGCCTTCCTCTACAAACTGAAATGTCATCCTTTTGGGCCTCAGTAGCTTTGTTTTATCGATGCCCATTCTCGCATCGAAATGAGGATTTGATTCCACATCAGCATCTAGGTCTGGTCTAAGTATTTGAAATGCTTCTTTCTTCTGTTTATTAATGTTGACCTGGTGTTCACAGGTGAACAATAATAATAAGTGGCTTCAATAACAGGAAAAGCAGTGGTCAGCATGAAAGGATGGCAGTGAAAACAAAATTCATATATACCTTCAAGGTACTAAGATTCGTCAGCTTAGGCATATTGATAACATTCCCATGTTCATCTACTTCTCTACCTTGGCCATCTAATCGGAGAACAGGAGCCTTGGTGGCTTTCTGAGGCACAGCAGCATCTGTTGTTGAAGGCCCAGGAAACATATTTATGAGGGGTGCAAACTCTGGGTCCTGGCGAAACCCCATCTTAGCTGCAAGCACTTGGGCTCGCTTCACCGCTTCAAGACTAGGGACTGCCGTGAGTCCTGGAACAGCACCTACTGCTGCTGGCTTTGCAGCCTCAAAAGGGGCACTTGGTGCCTGAACTTTAAGTCCATCTTTATTCGATGCTACTTGCGAGTTGTTAACGGTGCCAGAGTTAGCAAGTTTATTTAGCTGCGGGGCCAAACCAAGCGATATTCAGAAAATAAATTACACCAAGACGATTGAGATGCAATTGAATGAACAGAATTACCATAGGGATCTTCTTCAGCTTTTCCGACAAGTCCTTCTGCATTTGTAAAGCTTTCTTAGCTTTTGCCAAGGCATCAAGAGATAGGCTGCCGCCTTTGCCAGCAACTGAGGCTGTTGTCCCATCTATGCTAGATTTTCCAGTAACCTCATCAGACCTGATAACACTAACTCCCTCATTTTCATTGGTGGTAGTAATTGAAGATACCTTGGTACGAAAGGGATGACGAGAAGCAGCAGAGGCCATAGAAACATTTGATGCGACAATGAGGGGTTCTCGAGAAACAACCTGTAGGGGTGACAAGGATATGCAGGAGTTAGTAGAGAAAATGAACTTGAAGACGCTCTGGATATTCTCTGCTCTACAACAAACAACAACAATGTCAGAACATTGAATAATTTAAAGCAGATATCAACATACAATGAAACTCCGTGGTAGCCAATGTCATCACACGTTTAGCAAAGTAAATCTCACTAGAAAACCATGAGAAATTGAAAACCAGGCATGAAAAAAAGTTGTGTTGTTGAGTACAACTTTAGAGCATGCTGTGCCTACTAGAAAACCATGAGAAATTGAACATAACAAGGCATGGAAAATAATGTTGAGTCCAACTTTAGAGCATGTTGTAGAGTACAACTTTAGAGCATGTTGTAGAGTACAACTTTAGTGCGTGTTAGTGTATTAATAAGATTTCCTCTCATATTCCTACAAAGAGATAAAAGCTAATGCGCATATTGAAAAGTCACTTATGAAAATTGAAGTAAGGTTAGTAATAATAATTAAATTAAATTCGTGGTGGAATGGGAGGACAACAATACAACCCCTATGCAATCCGACAAAAATGTGGATGCATCATCATTAAGGACCCCTTTCATTACAAAAGCATAACAACCCTAACCATCGAGCCTTATCACACCTACCCGTGGTCGGCTTTATGAATCAACTTTTGCATATCGTTTCCGTTAAGGGCTATCTCTGTTGCCAATGAAAACTTACCTTTTCTAAAAACTTCCATCAATGTTTTAGGCCTTCTCCGCCTTGGTCCTTCCACAAGAATATTAGAACCTATCCTTATAGATGCCACCCCTGCTCGTTGTTGCACATGTCTGTACCATGTTAAACTATTCCCCATCATTTTGCCCTCAATTGGAACACTCCCTTTCAATATGCTCATTCCTCAATTTATCCCTCCTAGCTTTGTCGCACTCTACCTGAACATCTTTCGCTATCACCCTCATCTTATGTGTTCAAGATCTCTTTATGGCCCAACATTCTGAACCATAGTATTGTGGGATTACTGTTGTCTTGAAAAGTTTGCCCTAAGTTTTGAAGGTACACGTCATTCACATAGCACTTCTGAAGCTTGTCTATTTAATCCAAATAATTAGAAATTCTATACAATAACATCTAGAAGTGCAACTAAGTAATATGAACACCTCAAGTGGCGATTTACCTAAGGATGTTCAATTGCATGACCACCAAAAGTATATATCCTTCCACAGTCGGATGAAGACTTGTAAGCCAAAGTCTGCTTTTCTTGTTTGCTTGGGTAACTACTGAGCGAGCTTCATGATGATGTCGCAAAGGTATCCTAGATCAAACCACACATCTTTCATGCCAGTAGATGTTCATAAGCAGCATAAGCTGTACAAGGAAGGTTGGGTAAAAGGATGAGGTTTACTTTCAACTAAAATCAGCTACCTTCCGAGGGACTTAGGTAGATGTACACAAGTTTATTTATAGCACAAAAGTATCCATATGCATTTTAAATTGTCTTATAATTTCAATGGATCAGATGGTAGCCACAGATTACTATAAGAAGAAAATTTTGCACATCATCGTGAACAATCAACGTATTTTACTAAATACGACTTCAAACCTCCAAATACTTCTGTCCCCAACGAAGACCTTAACCTTGTACAATAATTTAACCACAACTTGATTAGCCCATTCACACCATCTATGAGATCACATATGCAGTACGATCTTTTAAATTCCTCTAGAGAGGAAGGAAGCACATACTTCCATGCTAAAAACAAAAGAATTTCAGAATTATCAAAAAAATCACCAACTGAAGATGAAATTGTTTCAAATGACCACACCCAAAATACATGGCAAGAGAAATCTTCTGTGCAATCGACAAAACTTACCAAAAAGGGGCTCACCTACATTTGCATTAGACATATGTGCACAGGTCAACATTGGTTGCAAGTCATAGCAGCACGAGCACACAGCATCTCTACTAGCCCATAAAAGGCCACATGTTGATAAGCAAAATGATTCTATTCTACACACCACAAATCAGCTTCGTTGTATGAAATGTATCAACCAAAGATACCAATGCAGAGGATTTGGCTTCGTAATACAATCCAATGTGCACCTGATTAAGGGTGTCAGGACCCACAATGTTTGTGACTGGGCAAATTTTTTGGGAGAGTTTTGGCAGAACAACCACGAAACAGAAAAGTTCGTAGATGGGATTGTATCCTAAACAGTGTCAAAAATCTCCCGGTAACATCTATCATTATTCTATTCCACTATTTCAATAATCGAAGAAACCATCACCCCCCACTCATGATCTCCAGCCAAATCTAGGCCTGACATGGCCTCAATAAATGCAGATGGTATTTGATTTCACCACATTGCTCTTAAGGCTTTGACTATGGTAACCTCTATTAAAGATCAACACAACACCATCCATCAGTCAAGATCATGTTTAGGCATTAATTGATTTCTTTTTAGTAGGATTTCCATCAGGTAGACATGTGTTCCAGCACATGATCCGTTAGATATAGCAATAATTTAGTTTATTTTTTTGGCTTCAGGTGTTCCATGAGATGGCATGTTTTGATTTCTTTGTCATGGAAGATGCAGAGTGACGTAGGCCACACTGTAGTTTCCTTCAATTGTTCTATTTTATAATTTGTTGTATTGTATTAGAATAAGCTTTTCATCATCTGTCTCAATGCATGGATCGGACAAGCGGATAAAATTTTATGCTTATCATATTGTGGGTTAGCCTAAATTCAAGGTACGTTCACACAACATAGTGAAGCGGCTAAACTCACATTATGATTTTGATACATGGATAAGCCATGCATCAAATGTAGGACACATGAATCATGGATTTGCAAGATACGTTGGATCACATCACTCAAAGAATGAGATGAAAAGAACCATAGAACACCTACTAAGGAACCCTAGCCGACGGCTTGTACCAGTGCTTGGTGTCCCCTGCGCGCAGATCCCCCCGATGGGATCATGTTTCTCGCGGCATCACCACATGAGAACGCAATTGGTGCTTTTTTATTCCTTCGTGAAATCACGTATTCAAAAAAAAACTCTCATTTCCCAATAAACCTCAACCATGAGATATCACATTATGATTTTGACACATGGATAAGCCATGCATCAAACGTAGGACACATGAATCATGGATTTGCAAGATACGTTGGATCACATTACTCAAAGAATGAGATGAAAAGAACCAAAGAACACCTACTAAGGAACCCTAGCCGACAGCTTGTACCAGTGCTTGGTGTCCCCTGCGCGCAGATCCCCCGATGGGATCATGTTTCTCGCGGCATCACCACATGGGAACGCAATTGGTGCTTTTTTATTCCTTCGTGAAATCACGTATTCAAAAAAAAACTCTCATTTCCCAATAAACCTCAACCATGAGATCCTCTGTATCATCCATTGGCCCTACAAAAAAAAAAAGAATGTGAGAAAGAAAAGAGATCAAGTTTTTTTGAAGAAATTGAAAGCCTTCGGAGAAGCCCGTCTTTGCTGCCCACCCTTTTGAATCCTAGCAATATTGTCATCCTTTAACTCGCATTATCGTCCACCTCCTACCACTCCACCCTTCATCTTCTTGACACGAGGATTTTAGCGGTGACGTGTCCATCTTCTGAGGCAAGCGTCGTGGTTAAGATCGGCTCAAGCAGTTTTTGTTTTCATGGCTCAAAAACTCGATCGATACCGAGTCGAATCGGCCTATATGCTATGCAGTCAAAGGCGATAGTCGAACCCTAGTCGGCCAAGGATCAACTAGGACTAGTCGGCCAAAACTTATTATAACCCCTCCCCCCTCCCTAAACATCTATGATATATGAACTAACATAAATATCAATAAGTATATGATATAAGTTGGTCAATAACAATGCATGTCTTCAGACTTCATAGCATGAGTATAAATACATAAGTAATATAACACAGTTGTATTGGTTTTATACCCATGTCAGAAGACTCAGAACCAAGAATTCATCACAATATTTGTTTGCTGATGTTTAATCTGTGAACAACCCGAATTTTGATTATAGGGTTATATGGGTATCAACAAATAAACAATAATTATTTGTTTATGTTTTATCTCAGATTCTCAGGTCCTCAATAGATGATTATAGGGAAGAGCCTGTTGCGACTCAAGACTTTGAAACAATGCTAAAAAAATCCAAACAAAATTGTTTGCAGAGACTCCTTGCAATAAAAAATAAAAAATTTGATTGCAGAATGCCGCCTGGGAACTAGTCTAGTCAGGATTTTGCCTAGCTATCAAAGAATTGAAATTAGTCGATCGGCAAAATGTCGCCTGGGGACTAGTCACCGACTAGTCCCGATTTTGATAGTATAGCCTATATGTATGAGTATCTACAGTCACAACTGTGTATAGCAGTGTAGTAAAGGTGATGTCTAGGCGATTTGGTCTGCCTAGGCGAGACGGTGCCTAGGTAATTTGTGATTTTATGTATAATAAAATTTAATTCTAGAGAGATATGGTCAAAATAATACTATTTGATAATGGGTATGATCCAAAGCGTATGGTAAGCTACAAAATCATTATTATTGCAGCAAATAGGATCACGCGTCAACCACAATGATTATATGTTGCAAATATTAATCACATCAGCAAGAGCAACATAACCCTATCATAGCCATAAATTCAAGCAAATATCATAAACAGAAATATAACCATATTATGTAATCCATTATTTTTTGAAACATTTCACAAACACGTAAAAAAAAACAATTAAAATTATTCATCTAAATCACCTAACCATCTATACAATCGTCACTCTTATATGAATAATCCTTATATATCTTTTTCGCTTTTTCCTCTTCAAACCCTGAGAGCATGGACACAATAGTTTTTTTTCCATTAAAGATGGCATGGTGTTGGCTATCTATAAAGCAACATGGACCTATAAAACCAAACAGGATCCAAGAAAACTCAATTTGAATCCGACTAATTTAAAAAAACCAAAAAAAAAAACCAATTACAAAAGTAAGCGCCTAGGCGGCCGCCTAGACCAAGGTTTGAGAACTCGATTTCGGTTTCGGTCGGAACCTCGAGGGTCGGTTTCAGCGGTTTCGGCCAGAGTTTCGGCTGTTTCGGTTTCGGTTTTTTTTTAAAAAAAATAGAAAACTTAATTAAAAAATTAATTATCCTTATTTTATTCATATTCTATGATTTGTTTCTATTTTTTGTAATTTTCTATTTTTCTAATTTTTAGTAATTGTTTTCTTATTTGCTGATTTTTTCTATATTTTTTTTATTTTTTTGAATTTATATAATATTATAAACATATTATAATATCTTATAAAATTTATAAGTTATAAGTTATATAACTTATAAGTTATATAATATAGGATAAATTACACTTTCCCCCCTAAAGTTTAGCTCAAAAACACTTAACCCCCCTATAGTTTATTTTGTTCCAAATCACTCCCCAAACTTTGAAATGTTAGCAGAATACCCCCTTTGTCTAGCACTTAATATCCTCATTTGGTAATTATTATCCAATCAAAATTGAAATGAAGGGGGCAAAATGTAGTTTTTTAACTATAGGGGGGGTTAAGTGTTTTTGAGCTAAACTTCAGGGTGGTAAAGTATAATTTACCCTATAATATATAACTTATAAGTTATATAATATAGGGTTATTTTGACTTTGCCCCCAAATTTTGCCTTGAATTAGACGTTATCCCCCATCTTTTCTTTAATTAGACTTTACCCCCCAAAACTAACCGTTCCGTCAGCTCACCATCTAAGAGAAAGGGTGAGCTGACGGAAAAGAAATAAAGTTTTGAGGGGTGAGCTGATGGAACAGTTAGTTTTGGTGGGTAAAGTCTAATTAATGAAATATGGGGGGGTAAATTCTAATTCAAGGCAAATTTTGGGTGGCAAAGTCAAAATAACCCTATAATATATATAAGTTATAAGTTATAACTTATAACAGAGGGGCTGGAACTCGGGCTCGAGCTCCGGTTAGGGTTTGAGGAGGGAGGGGCTCCGATTAGGGTTTGAGGAGGGAGGGAAGAAGGGAGGGGGTACTTGGTTACCGGTGAGGCGCGACGGCAACCGCGACGACAATCGGCATCGAATTTTTTTTTTTCTCCTCTTCTCATCCACCTGTTTTTTTATTTTTTGGTCTTTGGTTTCGTCCGAAACCCTCTGGTTTCGCCCAATCCCGCCCGATCCCCTCCGATCCATCCAAGCATGCCAAAACAGGGGTGATTCGGGACCGGACCCAACCGAAACCGATCCGATCCAGCTAATCCGGATCGGTTTCGGGTGAAAGTTTAAACCATGGCATAAACTCCACCGCCCGCCTAGCCACTGCCTAGGCGGTTGGAGCTTCAAAACGCCTAGGCGACGCCTTGACTACACTGGTGTATAGATATCGGTATGGGTCCTGACTCGATTGATACCAATAAACTCAATCATATCGACAAATACATCTGTGTCAAACTTGATACATCTGAGTTGTATCGGTCTGACTCACAACAACAGTCACTAACAACCAGCTTTGTTGTCTTCTTGCATGTGGGCTATAAAGATTATAATGTAGTACCACTTAGAAAGTTTGAGTCCCTATATTTGCTTTCTTCCCTCTTTTTTTCACTGAAATGTATTGCCGAGTTGTATGGATTTTTTGTCGGCTGATACAGGCCCTGATACCGAGTTTTTAAACCTTGTTCGCTCTTTTCATATTCCCTTTTGTCTAGTCATGCATGATTTTGCTTTGCACATCTATCATCTTGAATCGTTACTCAATGTCGTGTACTCAATCCTTGGCTTGTTGAATCTCTTTCGTGGTGGAAATCATCTAAAATGAGTTGCTTGCCTATTAGTATCATCGGATGATTTCTAAATCTCTAATTTAGGTGATTTATCTAACTCTCATTGGATGATAACCTTGTCTAGTTAAAAGTTGTGTATGCATGTTTGTCATGTTTGGTTTCCTTATATTTGATTATCTGGTCGAAAAATATTACTTGTTTTTTTTAACAAGATCCATACTATTTGCTAATAAAACTTCGGAACATCACACATTAATAGCCTAGGCTGCATCAGAGACTGCATCTTCAGCTTAAACTCGAGACTTTGACAAGGCCCTGGCAGCCGCCCCCTTTAGACTACATCCAAAATTCTTCGCCTCCATTGTACGGATTAGCTAGAAGACGGTGATCGAATGGATTTTTCAGCATTTTGACTAGCTACCAATCACAATGTTCGTACGGCTCCATGCATATCAATAGGGTACAGAATATACTACTGGGAACCCCATCTCTCCTTCATCAAATGGGGACAACGGGCATTAGCAGACACGTAATGATGTCAATGATTGGTTGAAGTTCATGAACAAGATAGTGATCCAGTCCACGAGGTGTTGGTAGACGTGCACTTTTACAATGGAGAGATTGAGAAGGTTATAACTTGCCCAAATGAGCTTTATTACGTACCGTGTAGGCTTTGAGAACGTTAGGGCAGTGGAGTATCTATGTTTGAGCAGTAGGTTGGACCTTTGCATAAGTTGGTGAGGTATCGGTATACCTTTATGTGCTAATTTTTCCTCTTGGGCTCTTGATGACACAACAAAAAAAAAAGATTGATTAGGCCCGTAATTGATTGCTATTTGACACTTGGATGGACAATATATGCACCAAAAAAATATGTAGCACGAGCGTATAGTAGCCACATCCTTAATACCGGATGGAAGGTTTGCACATCAATCCAGGCCATGCGAATCAATGAATCAGTTAGAGATCAAAGGAGGGATGGACAGTCACACAACTGGAACTAGAAGAATACATAAATGATGGACATCAAGCCAGTAAATACTTTGGATAGATCCCACATCTGTACTTCTGTTGGGTGGTTGTTCTGGCACTATTTATCAAAAAATGTGCGGACCACAATAAATCTCTCACTCCTCCAATAACCGACATATTGAGCCTTGGCCACTGAATTAAATGCAAGGAGAATTGCCCTACATGGATGTATATCAATGTATGTAACGTTTTTTTTTTTTTCGCCGATGTATCATATTTGATATCATTTGTCATATACATGTGATGTTCCGTGGCGGTATATAACATTTGGAATGATATTGTCTGACTCGGTCAGACAGATGCATCATATTCAATAACACATAGCAGTCATTGCTTGGAAAATCTTGATAAGATAAACAAAGACTACTGAAGGTGTCACATGCATATGTGTGCATGCAACCATGCACATGTAGCTTTGTGTTGACATAACCATGTATACCTATGCGAAAATCTGAATTGTTTTCCACCTTATTTATTCACACCATCTGCTTCTTTTACAATTTCCTTAGATATGATCACTTAAAAGAATTCTCTTGGATTCATTGGGAAGTGGGAAATCTAATATCTCGGCTCAAACAAAGAGATAAATATTGCAATAGCAATAGTTACTCCAGTCAGCTTAAGAAAGAGAATAGGCATAAAAGGAGAAATTTCTTTCAATTCCCTAGAAAGTCATTTACGACATTTCAAAGACCCATTTGCAGCTTTCTTAGCCTTGTTAAACCTATTACTTCCACATAAGAAATCAGTTCATTGGTTTTATGGCTTTTTCATTATATTTAGGGTATTTAATCTATCATTGCTCCACCATGAAACTCTCCTCCCTTTTTAGGTATTGGAATAAATTTAAAACTCCATGGGTTTCTATTTCTTACTGTATTTCTTACTGCAGTATACAGTACATACACAACTTTTCCTTCTACTTCCTCCTATCCTTCCTCCTCTCATCCCCACCCTCTACTTTATTGCAAAGCTAGGGTAAAGAGAGAGGGATGTAAGCAGTGTTACCGGGCACTTCACTTTTTCCAAAATTTGCCGTGTCCCCACCCGGACACGACACCCCACTTGGACACTTGACACCCGTGTCAGCATCTTTTTATATGGATATTTTGGAGGTTTGCCGTGTCGGATTCTTCAGGACACTCGGACACTTGACACCCATGTCCCGTGTCCAAGTAACATTGGATGTAAGGTCTCTCGTTTCCTTTTGTTGCATGGGGCAACATGGAAGAGGCCTGCAGCACACTGTTTCACAAAGTAAGTTTAATTAACTCCATATGGATGTGAAATTACTGTTTTCTCTATCCATTTGTTGGCAAGATTTGAACATGGATTAGGCAACCAACTCGATGCAATCCTGTTTGATCCCTTAAATGAACCCTAATCTACATGGTTTAGCTAATCCGCACGTCGTTCTTGGCCAATTATTGTCCTACACAAGCAACAAGCCCACAACATAGCCATTGATCAATAGAACTTTCCACCTGCTTTGCAATATACATATCATTATGGTCTCATATGATGCTTACATGCTGTAAATGTTAATCTGAGGCATGTATCTTATGGAAAAAAAAAAACCCAAAAAAGGAGGGGGTGAGAGGTGGGAAAGGGGGCACCCACACATGTATATTTTTATGAACATATCTGACAATATTTACATGTGGAACAAACTTAAAAACTTCACTAAGATCAAACTAACTGGTCATATGTATTAGAAAGATGCAAGGAAGAAAGAATCAAAATTCTTTTGTAACAAGCAAAAAGTTAAAGCTTGACGAAATCAAGAATCACCACATCAACACATATACATGATACACTATATGTGATACAACTCCTAAAAAGGGGGATTTCAAGAAAGCATCATTACAATTCAATTCGGACCTTCATAATGGGTCCTGCAACTACTATATTGCACACACAGTTCCAATGAACACAACTGTTTGAGCAACCAAATAGATCTTGGGCAGGTCCTATAACTAGAGTGCAAACAGTATCCTGATTTAATGACGTTTGATGATGGACCTACAGAACTTGATATAAATGAACCACGAATCTATGCATGAAAACTGAAATCATATGTCAAGCATGCCTCAATTCCTAAAATTTATTCATTATAATACAATAAAATAGTAAAAAATGTTGACTTGCTTTAGGAACATTTATGATCCCCAAAAACTGAAAATAGAAAACACAATTGAATGTCCAAAAGCATAGGGCAAAAACACCCTTGATTGATGCCAAGTTCATCTCTGGCCTCGAATACAATACATAATAACTCACACCAGGCATGTGGTTCCTTCCACGGTTTCCCCAATCTATATAAATGGCATCCACCAAATCCAAATTGGTTATGCCACTCAAAGAATGGCAAGCACCAGCCTATCTATGATCCATTAGTGCCAAGTGGTTGTTGCATGTGTCCATCCTCAAACAATACTATACTAATTTCCAGAGTTCAACTTATATCTCGTACGAAGCCCCCCGAGAGATGTAAAACATGCTTTGCAGCAATTACAGCTTGGTATCACACCTGCCCAAAAGCTCCATATCCACACAAAAGACTTCAATTTAAGGAGAAGCATACTGAAATATATTATTGGCAACAACACTCTATTAAGCACATTTCGTACCTAAAAGCCGTAAGCAGTGATAATTTATGCACTGTGATTAGGAAGGAAAATCCGAAGGCAAACAACACTTTGGATGTGTCGCAAATGGACCCTAACCATGTGTAAGTCCATCCTTTCCCATCCCATTTCAGGAAAATAATCAGCTCCATAGGAATAGGCAGAAGAAAGAAAACAAAAATTGGCATTGCAATGTGAAAACGGGACGAATCGGAAGCAACCCACCAATCAGAATCTCAAATCTACCACAAAGCTACTTGCTTATAGTTCGAAAACAAAGCCTAATCGATACCATGAACATATCTTACAATTCAATCACTAACCCAGAAACAGCAATAACAATTTCCAATCAGATTCGATCAGTAAAACCCAAATCAACGAAGCAAAGGGACCGTACCTTCTTGTCCTCGGAGGAAGCGAGGCGTGGCTGCTTCTTGGCGGCAGCGGCCCCGGCGGTGGGGGAGATGGAGCTGAAGTGGCGCCGCTTCCGGTCTGGCTCGCTTCCCATGATGATAATATATCTCACCAACAAAACCCAAACCCTAGAGCGCCGTCCTAGGAACTAGGATCACATGAGGGCGGACAAGGGCCGATATTCCGGATTGGAGAACAAGGAAACAGATGGAGAGAAGGGTTTCTCGAGCTCAAATCGGTAAATCGACACGACCAGCGAACTAGGGCAAGAGAGTAATTGGAGATTCTTCAATTTCCAAGGGAAAGACGGCGGCTTTCCCCCTTGTTTCTCCGATTAGGGTGAAGAGGGAAAGAACAGTGATGGGAATTGCAGCCTAGGAGGAAGTGAGTAGTGGATGGATTGTAGTTTTCACTTGAAGCGTGGGAGAAACGAGCAGAGGAAGGAGAGAGAGAGAGAGAGAGAGAGAGAAAGGGGGGGAGGGGATTATGTAGGGGTGGCAATCGGTCGGGTTCAGGTCGGACCCTACCCCTATCCACACCCATACCCATTCGGGTATAGTAGGGTCCGTACCCTACCCATACCCATCAGGTCCATACCCGATCGGGTTTCGGTTTCGGTTCGGTTTCGGGTTTGAGTTGGGTATAATTTATCTATTTTTTTCCCATCATATATTCAATTATTTGAGGAGAAAAATCAAGGTATCACAATGCAATGTTAAGAAGCTATGTTGGTTTTGTTATGAAACGGTGGTTGCATCGGTTATAGATGTCCACCGGATAAAGACCCCTAGATTCAGGGGATTAGAGATTTATCCCTTCTCTATCCCAACCTCCTATTATGTCTATATATAGAGGGGTTTAGTGAATAATAATATATGTTTTTTTTCCAACACGTTATCAGCACGATCGGAGAGCACAAGCCATCCGAGCCCGGCACGACGAGAGAGAGAGAGAGAGAGATCCCCGTCGCAGGAGAGAGAGAAGAGAAACTGAGTTCGCCGTTACCTTCCACGGCGAGACATCCATCGCAACCCACTCCCCGGCGACATCCATTGCATCTCATTACAAGGTACACCTCGGATAATCTCCTCTCATATACAAACGCCGGTGATCCCCGGCTTTAGCCCACACTATTGCTCCACATCCCACCTCAATCAATGCCGGCACCGTCGCTTGCGGGAGGTGAAACTATAAATCTAGTGGTCCGGCGATCGGACACCCGATTACAAAAGCTTGAAGGCCAGCCCGGCATCGAGCGTCACCAGCCGTGCCGGTACCTGTAGACCACAAACCCCGAAAGGAACCCGACCGTGACCCACGTCGTGTAATTGAGGGCTGATCAGATCTCTAGTTTTAAAGAGGAGAGAGAGAGATCGACGGAGCTCTGTTTCCGTTGCCGATCAGATCTCTAGTTTGAGATCATATGAGTGGAATAGAGATAACATGACATTTAATACTCAGTTGGTTTCCGACCCGACTCGAGTCACATACCCGATCCGACTGTATAAGTACAGACCCGATCTGAATTTATACAGACCCGACTGCATATTGCAGATCCGACTCGTCCATTATTATATGCACTCACATATATATGATTGCCTGCTTTGATATACACCGTTCATTTAAATTCTGTCATGTAAGCCTGATGTATTGCCAAACCGTTTGGTCCATATATGAATCTTGGGTATCCGAACCATTCCGGACGCATCGGTACGGTTAGATTTTGCTATTTTATATACACTGTTTATGTATTTAACTGTTTAGCCCCTAAGAGACCAATATGTAATAGATATTTTACAAATAAGGACAAAATTATCCTTAATTGTAACAGATTTGACAATGTACTTATATCTTGAATCTCTTACATGTTCCATGTATACATAAGATGTCATTTTCTTCATTAGATGTACTGTAGGTCATTAGTACCTTTTAGAAAAACTTGGCAAGGTGCATAACGGTTCCATAGAACCCGCTTTACCTTGGCAAGTGGTTTCTGAAAGAACCCTATTAATACCCAATATTAATAGGCTTTGTCCATGATATGTCAATTATTTTCTATAATATGTCTCTATATACTCATATGATGAATATGGTAATCATAGTAATTAATGTCAATATTTATTAAATCTTCAGATGTCGAATATTACGAAATTAGACTTTCATGCATTTAATGTCAATGGAAGTAATTTTCTGAATTGGCGAGTAGATAGTTTGCTACATCTACAAGTGAAGAACTTAGAGAAAGCTCTATAAGAGAAGAATGGATTGAAACCGGATGAAAAAGCAAAGGCTATCATCTTCCTTAGGCACCACATATATGAAGATCTGAAAAATGAATATATGAATATAGTAGATCCTGCAGATTTCTGGAAGGCACTCAAGGAACGATACGATCACCAGAAGATGATCACTTTGCCTGCAGTAAAGAGCGAATGGATCACCCTATGGTTCTAGGACTTCAAGACAGTGGCTGAGTTCAACTCGAAGTTACTCAACATCGTCAATAAGCTGAAGCTTTGTGAGGAGAAAATAGACGATGCTCAGATGATCGATAAAACATTCTCTACCTTCCACCCAAATAATATCATTCTACAACAGCAATACAGGGGGATGAAGTACCCGAAGTACTCAGAATTCATAGTTCTCCTGATCGTTGAAGAACATAATACCCTACTGGTAAAGAATCATAATTCTAGACCCACTGGATCATTGGCATTGCCAGAAGCAAACGCCAATGATTACTACGAAAGTAGAGGTAGAGGTAGAGGCAGAGGAAGAAGAGGTGGAAGACACGGCAGAGGAGGGCGCAATAACTACTCTGAAAGAGGTAGAAATCACCCTGGAATAGGTGGACGCCAAAATCATCCTGGAAGAGATGATTATTATGGTCTTAGGAAGGACACTCACTTTAAAAATAAGGGGATTGCTCCTCCGAATCCAGAAAAGAAAAATCCCTCTAAACCTGAAGATAAGAGGGATATTTGTTTTGAATATGGAAAGGAAGGACACTGGTCCAAAAACTACCGTGCTAGTAAACATAAAAAGAACAAGTACAAAAGTATAGGGGTACCTGCAGAGACAAATATGAATGAAGATAACAATGAGTGGCCTGAAAATTACCAGAAGCAGACTGATGCCCTGAAGATATTGTACCTGGAAAGTTCAGATTACTTCGATGAGTTAGACGATGGCATATTAAATCCCTGAACCTTGGGATCTCTGAAGATTTTAGTTTTCCTTTTATATTATGTCAGACATTATTAAGTATTTTTTATTTCCTGTCAGACATTGCTCAGTAGTTTTTATTCTGTCAGACATTGCTAAGTAGTTTTTATTTCCTATCAGACATTACTGAGTAGTTTTTATATTATGTTGGATATTATCAATTTATATTATCATTCTAGTTAATATAGTTAGAAAATGTGTTAGTAAGTTTTATCATTGATAATTTTCTTTTGGTATTTATTGACTCATATAACTTATCATTTAGGAACGATGACCAACTGCAAAGAGATTTGCCTGATATAATTCACGTATGGTTACTACAAATCTTAGCATTGAAAATTCTTTACAAATCTTGAATATAATTCACGTATGGTTACTACAGTGGCTAGCCCTACTGA
Organism: Chamaelirium japonicum; assembly: GCA_947650365.1. Lineage (NCBI taxonomy): Eukaryota > Viridiplantae > Streptophyta > Magnoliopsida > Liliales > Melanthiaceae > Chamaelirium > Chamaelirium japonicum. The sequence goes on along the minus strand of OX393550.1, from coordinate 21,827,111 downwards.
CATAGTTACAGGGTCCGAAAGAGCCCATATTCTTTTACCTAATGGTACTCATTTGCTAATTAAGGATGCTCTATACTCAGAAAATTCCAGAAGAAATTTAATAAGTTTTAAAGACATCCGAGCAAATGGATATCATTTAGAAACTACAAACGAAGGCAATCTAGAATACCTCTGCATCACATCTAAAGATAAAGAGCAAATTTCTATACTAGAAATGCTCAACCCTACCTTTAGGGTTATACTTTACCCACATTGGGGTTATGGAGTCCTATGCCACTCATTTGAACCAGAAGTTCACCAATCCTGTAGATTTGGTCCTTTGGTATGATAGATTAGGTCACACAGGGTCTGCTTTGCTTAGAAAGATCATTTACAATTCCTATGGTCATTCTCTTAGAAATCGAAGTCTGATTTTTCTAAATGACCATTTTTGTGACCCTTGTTCGCAAGGAAAGTTAATCACTAGACCTTCTTTCCAGAAAATAGAGACAGAATCACCTACCTTCCTGCAGAGGATTCAAGGTGATATCTGTGGTCCTATACACCCTCCTAGTGGTCCATTTAGATATTTTATGGTCCTAATAGATGCATCCACTAGATGGTCATATGTGAGTCTCATCTCCACTAGAAATTTAGCATTTGCCAGATTATTATCCCAAATAATCAAACTCAGAGCTAGTTTTCCTGATAACCCAATAAAATTTATCCGATTGGATAATACAGTTGAATTCTCTTCTAAAATATTCAATGACTTTTGTACATCCATAGGAATATAAGTTGAACATTATGTCCCCCATGTTCATACCCAGAATGGTCTCGCTGAAGCTTTTATCAAGCGATTACAATTAATAGCTAGACCATTACTCTTACAATCCAGACTTCCAATTTCTGTATGGGGGCATGCTATATTGCATGCTGCTAATCTTGTTAAACTCAAACCTACTTCATACCATAATTTTTCTCTTGCACAACTTGTGTCAGGTATGCAACCCAATATATCTCATCTCAGAAAGTTTGGATGTGCTGTGCAGGTCCCTATTCCCCCTCCAAATAGAACTAAGATGGGTCCCCAATGTAGGTTGGGGATTTATATAGGTTTTGACTCACCTTCAATCATAAGATTCTTAGAACCCTTAACTGGTAATCTATTTACTGCTAGATTTGTAGATTGTCATTTCGATGAGACAGTCTTCCCGCCGTTAGGGGGAGATAAAGAAGTTTCTAGGCAACAATATGTTCCTGAAGAACGACATGAATTATCGTGGAATATTTTCATTATGTCTCATCTAGACCTAGATCCCCCCAATGCGAGGTAGAATTAAAAAGGATTTTGCATTTACAAGATATTGCAAATCAATTACCTAATGCCTTCAATGATGCAACTAATGTAACTAAGTTATTTGTTCCAGCCAAGAATGTACCTGCAAGAATTAATATTCCAACTCCCACTAATGAAACTGCTGCACGTAAGAAATGTAGCAGACCTATAGGTTCCAAAGATTCAGTTCCCCGGAAGAGAAAGTTGAATAAGAAATCATGCCCTAAAACTCCAAAAGAAGTTAAGGTTCCAGAAGAACCTGGTCATAATTCTCCAGAAGAGATTATGGACCATATTTTTTCAGAAGAAAATATTTCCCAATGGCCAAATTTCCCTCAAACTCCTGAAGAGGTTCCTGCAGAGATTATGGATAAGATACCGGTACCAAATAATGAGAGCTCAATATTTCATATGAGGGGTGAAATTTGGGACCGAAAGGAAATAGTCATCTATAATATATTTGCATACAAAGTAGCTACTGAAATAACAAAGGGCGATGATGAAGATAATGAACCACGTAGTATATATGAATGTCGATAAAGAACTGATTGGCCAAAATAGAGAGAAGCTATTCAAGCTGAACTTCAATCTCTCAAGAAACATGGAGTATTTGGATCTATAGTACAAATACCAAATAATGTAAACCCTGTAGGTTTCAAATAGGTGTTTGTAAGGAAAAAAAAAATAATGAAATCGCTAGATATAAGGCAAGGCTTGTAGCCCAGGGATTCCTACAGAAACCCGGGATTAATTATGAAGAGACCTATTCCCCTATTATGGATATAGTTACGTTTAGATATCTCATTAGTCTTATAGTTTCTGAAAAACTAGAGATGTGGCTAATGGATGTCATAATGGTATACCTATACGGGAATCTAGACACAAATATTTATATGAAAGTCCTAGAAGGATTCAAGTTGCCTGAAGCAATATCAAAAGTCCCAAAAGGATTCAAGTTGCTTGAAGCAACATCAAAAAGTGCGCACTCGATAAAACTAAGACAAGCATTGTACGGCCTAAAGCAATCCGGAATGATATGGTACAATCACCTTAGTGAATACTTGTCAATAAAAGGTTATAAGAATAATCCCATATGCCCATGCGTTTTCATAAAAAAAATCAGAAAATAGATTTACAATAAATACAGTTTATGTAGATGACATGAACTTGATTGGGACTCCTGAAGAGCTCAAGAAAACTTCTGATTATCTAAAAAAGGAGTTTGAAATGAAAGAACTTGGTGATACTAAGTTTTACCTCGGCCTGCAGATCGAGCGTAGCTCTAGTGGGATTCTAGTACATCAATCCTTATATACTGAAAATTTATTAAAGAAATTTAATATGGATAAATGTCACCTACTAAGCACTCCCATGATAGTTAGATCTCTTGATATTCATAAAGATCCATTTAGACCTAAAGAGGAACATAACACTATTCTTGGTTCTGAAAAACTGTATTTAAGTGCTATTGGTGCTTTATTGTATTTAGCTCAATGTACTAGACCACATATATGTTTTCCTGTTAGTCTATTGGCTAGATACAGTTCAGAACCAACTCTTAGGCATTGGAATATAATAAAACAAATATTTAGATATTTACGGGAAACCACTGATATGAGATTGTTTTATTCTTGTGGTACTCCTCACTTGATTGGTTATGTATATTTAGGTTTTCTCTCTGACCCCCATAAGGGTCGATCCCAAACAGGATATGTATTCTTAAATAATAATGCAGCTATTTCTTGGAGATCGACCAAACAAACACTTGTGGCTACATCATTGAACCATGCTGAAATCTTAGCCCTGCATAAAGCAAGTAGAGAATGCGTATGGTTGAGGTCACTTGTGCAGTACATCAGAAGTAGTTGCCAGTTGGCATCAGTTACCAAAGAGCCGATAGTTATCCATGAAGATAATGCCGTATGTATTGCTCAAATTCAAGCTGGCTTCATCAAGGGAGATCGGGCAAAGCACATCTCACCAAAGTTTTTCTACACCCATGAGCTTCAGAAGCAAAGGGAGATTGAAGTCAAGCAAGTACGGTCAAGCGACAATCTTGCGAATCTCTTCACCAAAGCTTTGCCCAAGTCTACTTTCCAGAAGATGGTGTACGACATCGGACTGCGACGGCTCAATCACTAAATAAATTGATGTAATAAGGAGGAGATATAATCAGGGAGAGAGATATAATAATATAATCAGGAGGAGATATAATCAGGGGGAGAGATGTAATAATTGTAATGTAATTATTAGGCTGAGGGCATCCTGAAGATGCAAATTTATGCGCGTTGTACTCTTTTTCCTTTGGTAGGGTTTTTCTCACTGGGTTTTTTCATCAAAGGTTTTAGCGAGGCAGCATTATGTGCACCCACCATAGTTCCTGAAGAACTTGTTCCTGAATAACTAAGGTTGTACTCTTTTTCCTTTGATAGGATTTTTCCCACTGGGTTTTCCCATCAAAGGTTTTAATAAGGCAATCATTGATAAATGGTGGTCATCCAAGGGGGAGTGTTATGAAACGGTGGTTGCATCGGATATGGATGCCCACCGGATAAAGACCCCTAGATTCAGGGGATTAGAGATATACCCCGTCTCTATCCCAACCTCCTATTATGCCTATATATAGGGGGGTTTAGTGAATAATAATATATGTTTTTTCCCAACAGGTTTCTTATCATAATGGTTTTAGTAGAGTATACGTTTGGATAGGGATATGGGTTCGGTTAGAATTTGGGTATATGACAATGAGTTTAGAGTTGAATTGTATTATCTAGTATATACAAGTTAGAGTGGCAATCAGGTTTCGGGTATGGGTATTGAGGTATCCATACTCATACCCAAAAGTTAATCGGGTAGAGTTTCTATATCCATACCCTACCCAAATCATGTTTCAGGTACAAAATATGTACCCATACCCAATGTTTCGGGTCGGGTTTTTGGAGTCCATTGCCACCCATAGGATTATTTGAGCACCGGAAGAAGGTGGTTCCCAAAAAATGAAAGAGGGCATTTTCATCATTTAGAAAAAGATCTGATCATTGTTAGTCTCGGAAGGGTGGGGATAGATACATCCCACCCACAAAATACCTTAGGCAGCCCCCCATCTAAAAGCCACCTCCTCTTTTGACAAAGACAGCCTTATCTAAGGGTCACCCCATTTGTCACTTTTGTTATTTGGATGCAAACCCCTCTTTTTTTGCCTTTATTGTCCACATGCAAACCGCTGCAAGTCGTCGTTGGTTGCCTCCGCTATCGCCAATCTACCACCACCAATTTTTCTCATCCTCCTCCTCCTCTTCTTTCCTTCTCCTTTTTTGTCCTCCCATTTCCCTTCTCCTCAGTTTCCCTCCCCTTTTTCTCCCTCCTCCTTCCTTCTTTTTCCTTTTTCCCTCATCTTTCAGTCTTTTCCCTTCTTATCATCCTGAAAATCACAACACTTGGCCTTAACAGTCTAAATGTAATTGTTTTCATTCGGCCACGTGGGTAGAATTTTGGCAGAATGCACCTTCTTTGCATTCTACCAGAGTGGACGATCGCACAGAAATGTGCATTCTAACTCGTAAGATTGGGTGTTGTGATTTTTAAAATAATGAGAAGGGAAAGAGGAGGAAGAAGAAGGGGATGAAAATTGAGGAGGAAGAGGAGGAGATATGGTGGGGGGAGAAAAAGGGATGGTGGTGGAAGAGGAGGAGAAGAAGAAGGACAAGGTAGTGGTGGTGGTGGGTTGTTGGCGGCAAAAGGGGCAGTGTCCTACACATGGCTGGTGACTAGGCGGCTGAATTGGGCTGGCATCAGCAAAAGCACATGAATGATACTTGGACACATCGAGTAATTTTTCAAAATTAAGTTAGGCCTGCTATGGTATTTCATGGGCTCTATATAGACCCCACCTATTCCAAAATCCTCCTCCATTTGAGTTCGAAAAAAGGTATGGCTATATACAGCACAAATTTTTTTTTCTTCTAAAGGTTGATCATGGTTGAAGGTAACGTTATAAGTTGTTGCCTTAACTTTCAAATAAAAACGACTTTCGACTCTGTAAGCAGCCCATCTTCTTCCTCTTCCTCCCTTGCTAGCTAGTGTCGTCGATCTCATGCAGGTCGATGCTGTTCTCCTCCCTCCTCCTCTCCTTCCTCCTCCCTTCTTCTTCTTCCTCCTCTACCCTCTTCCTTTTCTTCCTTGTCCTCTCTCCTCCCCCTTTCCTTCTCCCCTTCTTCTTCCTCCTACACTCGGCCATCCCAAATTGAGTGCTTCTACAACCCATTCAGTTATAGAAGCAAAAGCAGAAGAATGAAGAGTCAGAGAATGCAGAAGCAGAAGAAGAAAAAGAATGCAGAATCAGAAGAAGGAAAAGGATGCAGAATTAGAAGCAGAAAAGGAAAATAAAGAGGATGGATAATTAGAAGCAGAAGAATGAAATAATGAGGAAGAGGATGTAGAAGCAGAAGAAGGAAGAGGATGCAGAATTAGAAGCAGAAAAAGAAAGAGGATGAGGAAGAGGATGTAGAAGCATAAGAAGAAAGAGGAAAAGGATACAGAAGCAGAAGCAGAAGAAGGACGAGAAAGAGGATGCAGAAGCAAAAGAAGGACTAGGAAGAGGTTGTAGAATCAGAAGCAGAAGAAGGAAGAGGAAGGTTGTATAATTAGGATCAGAAGAAGGAAGAGGAAGAGGTTGTAGAGTAAGAAGCAGAAGAAGCAAGAGGAAGAGGTTGTAGAATTAGAAGAAGGAAGAGGATGCCAAAAGCCAAAGCCAAAGGCGACATCAAAAGCACGATCGATGTCGCGAACCACGATCAAGGACGCCGAGATCTAGTAAGAGCCGAGGGAGACACAAAGACCGAGAAAACGAAGACAAAGCCCCCTAGTCGAGAAAGCGTGAAGCACGAAAGAAACAAAAGCAACGACGAAGACTCCTTAGCCTCTTAAGAAACCCTTACCCTTTAAAGATCTCTATCCTGGGCAACCCTCCAGAGCTCTCGCACGAAGTAACGTGGAGACACGGATTAAAGGAACCCTCCAAAGAATCACTCCCAAAATCTCTTAATCAAACTTTCGTCGCACCCGACTCACCACCCCCGAGTCCCTGGGTCTCAGCTTTGTAATCTTCATGTGCTCGCAATAAAGATGACCCATATCTTTTTTTCGCACATATAGATATCTGCTCAAGCCTCCGATTCTGTCAGCACCAATTCAAGGAAAGCCATTGATCCTCTACATTAGTGCCTATAAGCAATCATTGGGGGCACTTCTAGCTCAAGACAACGAGCTGGGCAAGGAGACAACATACTACTTGAGTCGTACCCTCGTCGGCGTGGAGCTAAACTACTTTCCGATCGAGAAAGTATGTCTAACACTCATCTCTGCTACAAAGAAGCTTGGGCACTACATGCTGGCTCACGTCATTAGGCTCATCTTGAAAGCTGACCCACTCAAGTACATCATGTTAAGACTAGTGCTCTCCGGACGTCTAGCCAAATGGGTGTTGCTCCTCATCGAGTTCAATATCATATTCGTCCCTCAGAAGGACGTCAAAGGTTAGGCTCTCGCAAACTTCCTTACAGAGTACCCTTTTCCCAGCAGAATAGGAATTGTCAGAAGACCTCCCAGATGAGGGAGTATTCTCCATCGACATCGCTTCCTCCTAGAAGATGTTCTTCGATGGTGCAGCAAAGCAGGATGTGGCAGGAGTAGGGGTTATCTTCATCACGCCAAATGATTAGATCCTCCCCTTATCGTTCTTATTGTCAGAACCATACTCCAACAACAAGGCGAAGTATCAAGCCCTGATTATCGGCCTCGAACTCGCTAACAACATGAAGTTTCGAGGGCTTGAAATCTTCGGCGACTCTGAACTCATCATCAAGCAAATATTAGGGGCATACGAAGTCAACAAAGAAGACCTCGTGCTACTACACATACGAGCTCTGGAACTCCTCACTGTACTCGAAGCTGCTTCTATTCAGTATGTCCCTAGGAATCTTAACCAACAGGCCGATGCGCTCGCAAACTTGGTGGCTATACTCCCGTTTCTAGAAAAGAGCCAACTTGTCATCCCCATATGTAAAAAGAATGGTGATCACCAAGGAAGACATCCCTACTAGGATTCCAAGACAAGTCAATGCCATGCACGTCCTAGTGATCGATGAGCAAGATTGGAGGCAACCCTTCGTTGACTATCTCGTCCATGGAAGGCTCCCTAACGATCTAAAGCGCAATGTTGACATTCGTCGGCGATCTCTGAAGTTCTTCCACTTCAACAATGAGCTCTACCGTCGAAGCTATGATAGTACACTCCCGAGGTGTCTTGCAAAAGAAGAAACAGAAGCGGCACTGCAAGAAGTCCACGTTGGAATCTATGGCTCGCATCAGTCCGGTCTGAAGCTCCACTTTCGTATCAAGAGGATGGGTTACTATTGGCCCACCATGATCAAAGACCGTTTGTAATTCATCAAAAGATGCCACACTTGCCAGCTCCATAGCAACTACATCCGACAGCCGCCAAGACCTTTGCATCTGATAATTACGTCCTGACCCTTCGACGGGTGGGGACTTGACATCATCTGTCCTTTGCCTAAGTCATCCAAGCAGTATCTCTATATCTTGGCAGCAACGGACTACTTCTCCAAGTGGGCTGAAGTGATACCATTGCGAGAAGTCATCAGGTACTCCGTCATCAGCTTTATCCAGAATGACATCATCTTTCGGTACGGGCGTCCCTCGCTACATCGTCACTGAGAATGAGAAGCAATTCAAAAATGCCACTGTTAGTCAGTTCTGTGCCAAGTATGACATCAAGCAAAGGTGCTCAACAATGTACAATGCTCTAGCCAACGGCCTAGTGGAAGCCTTCAACAAAACTTTCTGCAAGCTCTTAGAGAAAGTCGTCTCGAAGTCGAAGAAGGAGTAGCACGAATGCATGGGTGAATCATTGTGGGCGAATCACACTTCCTTCCGTACTTCGACGCAAGCAACTCCATACTCCCTTATGTACAGAGTAGAAGCCGTTCTTTCACTCAAGCTCCAGATCATGTCGCTCAGGATAGCTATCCAAGAGGGCCTCGCTTGTAATAACAATGCCCAACTTTACGTAGCGGAGTTGGAAGCACTGGACGAGAAACGCCTCGAAGCTCAGCAACGCCTAGAGTGTTATCAAGCCAGATTGACTCGTGCCTTCAATAAAATGATTCATCCTCGATTGTTCCAAATCGGAGAACTGGTCCTGACAGTCAAGCGCCCCATCATTCTCTCGCATCGAGGAGGAAATAAGTTCGACGCTAAGTGGGATGGACCACACGTCATCTTTAAACCATCAAACATAATTTTTAGAGTTATTTAGACTTTACCCCCCAAATTTTGCCTTGAATTAGACTTTACCCCCTATATTTTCATTAATTAGACTTACCCCCCAAAACTAACCGTTCCGTCAGCTCACCATCTAAGAGAAAGGGTGAGCTGAAGGAAAAGAAATAAAGTTTTGGCGGGTGAGCTAACCGAATAGTTAGTTTTGGGGGGTAAATTCTAATTAATGAAAATATGGGGGGCAAAGTCTAATTCAAGGCAAAATTTGGGGGGCAAAGTCAAAATAACCCTAAATTTTATACCAAAAAGATTCCCATCCTCGTCATCATAAGTGGTCTCTAAAAATTCTTTTTAGCCTCATTGGGAAGAGTAGTTTTGGAAGAAAAGTTAAGTTTAATCCCTAAAAGTTGACAGGGGTGGTTAACATACAGAAGGAGCATAGTTCAGGGATCAAGTTGTTCAAAAAAATATTTGAGGGACAAATAGAAAATTAGATGTATAGTTCAGGAAAAGTTTTTATAAGTTGCCTTTACATTATAGTAAATTTAAAAGCTTTAGAAATTAGGAGTGTCGTTTCCAATAAACCACAGATCTTTCATCTACAAATGGTGCAATCAAGTCCCTCTGTAGAATATTCAGATGCAAAATTTGAGGTAAGCCTTACAATGAAGAAGAATCCACTCTTATAATCTACATGTGAAATATATATTGGAGTAGACAGGGAGAACCGAAAAGACTTCGACGCTTGAAACACATGTGATATGCTTTCTTTAGAGCGTTACTTGCCCCTCTCACAATGTGAGACTGTTGTAGGGTTACTGGCACATTTCTTTGAGGACACGATAAGTGTATGTGGTTTTGTACTTCGCAAAAGTAGGGTTACTGGCATAATTATTTGAGGACACGATAAGTGTATGCGGTTCTATACTTTGCAAAAGTAAAAAGACGACACTGGAACTGGACATAGACTTAGAATAATTTTGGCAGAGTGTTGTTAGGGAAAAACAAATAGAAATTTTGGGAATGGATTTGAGGGCCTTTACTTATAGAAACTAAGGCACCCCTAAAGACATTGGTTTACTCAGCCAACGGGTGGTTAGTGTGAGAAAAGTAAACTCACTAAGGCCTCGGCCGCTACTACCCCGCTGGGGTGGGTGGCTGAAGTTGTGCGAACCGCGGCCGCCTCTGACTAGCCCTGCTCTGTAGGATGGCCCTCGGCCACGGAGGGCGCGACCTCCAGTAGAGGACCGACCGCACCCTCGCGAGGTGGACATCGCAGTGGTAGTATCTACTGACAGTCGAACTGCTTGGATATGTAATTTAAAGTTAAAGAGTAGAGCGATAACCTCATCAATGATGGAAAAGTCCCGCGAGAGGTTGACCACCGCCACGATCGGATCAAACTCGGAGCCAAGGCCCCGTAGGATCCACATGTTGAAATCATCACCATCAACAGGATTCCTAGCACTCGCGAGTACTTGGGCAATAGATTTAGCCCGCTAAGTGTACTCGGAAATGGAGAGAGAACCTTTGGTCAAGGACTGGAGCTCTGTCTTTATTTGTTGGATGTGTGAGCGCGTGAGAGTCCCATAAATCACCTTAAGAGTGTGCTAGACGTTGGTGGATGTCTCACTCTGATACTTTTTCATGACTTATATTCGGCAAACACTTGGGTGGACAGTGAGGTAGCCTACCAATATATTATTTGTGTATATATTCATTGTTGCAAGTTTAGTTAATATTTTTTATATCTTATCACACATTCATTATATTTTGTAGTATGTGAATCCATATATGTGGCTCTTGGAACAAAGATGCCACAAATGGCAAGTAGAGGCAAAGTTACGAGTTATGCCAATTCTAATAACAAGGATATTCTTTTGGGTAAGTTACATAATTAAGTCTGTCCATTCACAAGTTATCATCACTTGTTATCTACTTAACAAAAATTATCTTCTTCACCAGTAACTAATTTTACGAGCCGCTAAAGATTTTAAAACATGGGTCAAAGGCTAAGAAGAGAAAGAATTAAGTGAATTGGCGGAATTGTACTATCGACAAATATGGTGGTTTGATACAATCTTAAAGTTTGTTAACTTATATGATGAAGTTAAAAATGAAAACGATAAACTTTTACGACTCTGAGATTGTTCACATATCCTGATACCCATTAATTGCTGACGGGATGTGTTGATGACTAATTCAGAATCGATGGATATTTGTTTGAGTTTTGTGATTTGAGTACTTTATATGGACAATGTCTGTAATATTCTTGGTGGTGGGTGTTGGTGGTTTGGACAAGGTCTAAGGCTATTTGAATAAGGTAGGGCTATTTGAACTTGATATAGACAATGTTGGTGGTTATAGACTTGTATTATGTGGCTGTAGACTTGTATTATGTGTTATGTGATTGTAGACTTGTATTATATAGTTGTAGACTTGTATTATGTGCTTGTTGTGTTATGTGGTTGTAGACTTGTATTATATGTTATGTGGTTATGATTGTTACACTCAGAGGCTCTATCAGATCTCAGCAATTTCAGACGTATACGTATTCACCGGATTCTATGCCAATGCACCTAGATCTGCGCCAATGTGCCTATATGCCTGAAGCTTAGCAGAAGAGTCCCAAAACTCAGAGGCTCTGCTAGATCCTCAGTAATTTCAGGCGTATACGTCTACACCCGATTCTGCGCCAATACGCTTGAAGCTCAGACAGAAAAGTCCCAAAACTCAGAGGCTCTGTCAGATCCTCAGCAATTTCAGTCATATACTTCTTCGCCGGATTATGCACCAATGCACCTGAATCTGTGCCAATGTGCTTATATCTGCGCCAAAGTTTTAGTTGTTCCCCCCTTTGTAATCTATTGATCATTGCCTTTAACAATTTCTCCATCAAAAAGAATCAAAACAGATAGTTTTGAATCCATGTTTGATAAACTGTAAGAAAAAATATTTATATATGGATCAAAATTTGATTAGACAACAAAAGTAGAACAAAGGGTATCGATTAAATACCAATTGTTAGACATTGGCATCAGTTTAAACTCCCATACATACAACCGTCAATACGCTAATACATACTATAGTGAATGCACTAATAAATACGTTAGAAGATGCGTTATGAAATACGCTAGTACATGACATTCTATTGGGCTATTAGAAGCTACATGAGCGTTTAGGATTTACCTCAGACGACATCGACGATGCGCGGAATGTCCGACGACCTCGGATCTGAACTAGCAAAGTCCGGCGGCATTGGATCTGAACTAGCAAGTTCTGGTGGCTCCTACGACACACGAGAACTTTCAACATGAACTACCAAGGTTTGGTGGCTCAAACGACACGTGACAACCTCCGTTGACGACCTCTAATCTTCGACGTGAACTACCAAGGTTTGGTGGCTCCGGCCACACGTGGCAACCACCGTCGACGACCTCCAACGTCCGACATGACGGAGTGAGTAATTGGTCACCTCTTTAGACGGATCGAGGCCTGATTTGGGGTTTAAAGTAGAGATTGGGACAAAATGGAAAAAAATTATGAGGAAAAAGTAAAGAAAGGAGAAGACTTTGATGGTGTTTCTGTTTGAAAATGTATACAGGATCAAAAAGCTAATAACAAAAATAGTTAGGATCACTTTGTCTAACATAAGAAAGTTGGTTGTCATTTTACTAAATTCCTCTAGAAGTAGAAGAGGCAAAAGGGCCCTCTCTCATACATCCCATCAACATCACTTCATTAAACATCCCATCAGGCGGGAACTCAGAGAGGTGAGAGAGAGACAGCGAGAGGAAGTGGATGTCCCCACGGGGTGAGATAGTGAGAGTGGGGGATGAACTTTCTCTTCGCTTCCCTCCTCCAGCTGTTACCACAGAGAGATTAATTCCTCCATTTCCCCACTACTTAATGCCCACACCCTCCTTCGGCTAGGGTTTACTTCTCCATTTCTCCAATAAATTTTTTTTTTGTGATTTAAAACCCTACGATTTTGTTGGGTTCTGCTTAACGGGGTTCGAAATGGATTGTTTCTGCTGTCAGTTCTATCAAAAAATTGTTTTTTTGGGCGATTGGAGGTTATTATTTGTTGCCTAATCTTTTGTATCCGTCTGATAGGGCGGAATCGAGGCGGAAGTGCTGAATGAGCACAATGTAGCTCGCTGGTGTTGGTGTTCTTCTGGGATTTGATCGGAATCACGATCGGAATCAATCAGATGGGCTGCTTTCACAGCGCTCCCCGGGGGGAATCCAGCGGTAGGATCGACGACAGCAGGGCTGCCGCCCGACCGGATCCTGCCGTCGTTGCCGCCGATTCCATTGGTGGGTAATCTTGCATTCCTCATCGTTTACTTGTTCTTTGTTCGCTGTTTGTTTTCCGTGTTTAATTCTGCATTTTATTTTATTTTTTGTAATTTGTTTGATGGGATTGCCAGCTCCCGGCGGCGGCAGTGCCCAGAGTTTTAGTTTCCGGGATCTCGCAGTAGCCACCCGCAACTTCAAGGAATTGATCGGGCAAGGGGGCTTCGGAAGGGTCTTCAAGGGGCGCTTGGAGTCGGGCCAGGCAAGCCTGATCCTCTCTCGATGATTCCATATGCCGATTTTGCCGAGGATCCATTTTTCGCACAACTTTTAATGTGGTTTATGTGTCAAAAATTGGATTTTACCAAACAGGTCGTGGCCATCAAGCAGCTCAATAGGGATGGGCTCCAGGGGAGCAAAGAATTCCTGGTGGAGGTTCTCATGCTGATCATGTTGAACCATCCCAATCTAGTAACCTTGATAGGATACTGTGCGGAGGGAGATGAAAGGCTGCTGGTTTATGAGTACATGCCGCAGGGCAGCTTGGAAAGTCACCTTTTTGGTAATGGAAAGCTTCCCTAATTTCTCACTCATTGCTTCTCCTTGATAGCTTTTGTTACATTTATTTATAATTACATTTGATTTGTTTGTGTTTTATCGCCTTGATGTTGCTGTCATAATGCCGCAATGAAATGGACCTTGTCTGAGCAGTGAGTGCCGATTAGTTTTGGTAGATGACAGTTGGTGTAGTATACCCCAAATGCGCAGCACAATCTATTTTCAATGTATTGCCCTCATCACCTTGTTGCCTAGATGGTTCTATCATTCAAACTGATGATTCTGGTCTTGATATTGTACATTCACCTATGAAATCTAGTATGACAGGGTAACTTTAATAAGAGAACCATCAAAGCAAAGCACAGACTTTGTAAGCTGATGACCAAAAATATGAGACAACGTAATTGTAGCATCAATTGGAGAGTTCTACCACTGCCTTTATTCACCTTCATAAAAATCATGTTATTCATTTTTGTTGGAACTCGGGCATGGAACCAACAACTGATTCTTGCATGTCAATAACCATCAAATACAGAAGCAATGATAAGAATTGTATGCGGCATACATTATACAAGAGCAGCTAAGGCTACATCAAAGTTAGTGATCAAAATTCAAGATAGTCTCTATCTTTTCAGAACTCCATAGTTGCCTTTATTAATTGCAGTTTTCTATCTTATGATTGCTATCTTTTGGATACATCGTCTCATATCTTACTTTTCATCCTTATCCTTGGGCATAAGTTATAAGCCTTTGGTTGGTTTCACTATCTAGCTTACCTGCAATTGCAAGGACATATTCAATCTACAACCATATTATGTTGTCTTTCTAGCTTTATACAATGGAAAATATCAAAATATCATTTTATAAACAGAGAAAGAGGGTTTCATAGTATTTCAACTTGAAAAGTCTCATCAAGGAGATTAGGTCAAAGGAAGAGCCAAGAAAAGTCGAAATGCAACGACAAAGTAGATATTCAAGAACTTTTCCACAGATTGGGGGTGAAGATAGGAACCTAATTAGAGTTGAATCAAAGACCATTAAATGATTTATTTTTTAATTTATGATCATCTATAAATTCCACCAGTATTTGCACTATTGGGCTTGAGAGAGAGAAACAAATAGTGCAGACCAATGATCCCTAGCAACCTCAAAGCAAGAAGAAGGACAAGATTATGTAACCTTTTTATTTCGTAAAATCCGATAAATAATATGGAGTTATAACATATATATGAGATAAAAAAGATGCCCTAATTGAACCTCCTTAAGCCCATGCTTCTGCATTGGAGATGGTAAAGAAAACAAAAAGAAGCCTCACCTAATCAAACTAGGGATTAATGACTAGGATGTGAGAAAGAAAGGCTCCCGTTTATTTTTTTTGGTGTGTGTGTGTGTTGGGGGGCGGGGGGTGGTGGTGGTCAGCTTCCCTTTATGTGGTTTAGGGTTTTCGGGTCTCTTTTTATTTCTTATTTACCTTCAACTTTTACCCTTTGGGCTTCTATTAGTAACCATAAATTGTCAACTCTATGTGGCTTATATGATCTCAAAACGATGCCCTAATTGCCATCCTTAAGCATATGCTTCTGCTTTGGAAAAGGTAAAGAAAACAAAAAGAAGCCTCACCTAATCAAACATGGGATGGATGACTAGGATGTGAGAAAGAAAGGCTCCCGTTGATCTTTTTTTGGTGCACATGTGTGTGCGTGTGTGGGAGGGGAGGGGGGGGGGGGAGAGTTTTTATGTGAAGCTAGAACATTTTTCGTGTGGACGAGTTTCTCGTAGGGGTTTTGGGCTTCGAACTTTTCCGGTAAGCTGTGTTGTATACAATTTTGAGCTTCTTGAGGACCTCATTTCGAACTTCCTGCAAAAGTTCATCCGCCAAAAGTCTTTCGGGTAAAGTTATGTTAAGTATCACCTAAAACTCCAAAACAAGCTTCAACAATAAGCTCCTTTTGCTCTCGATCGACCGCCTTTGGTCGGCTTGCTAGTGAGTTTGGAGTGTTTCCTCAATCACTACCGGTGTAGAAACCCGAAAAAATCAATGGGCCTCTTTTTAGATATATCCTACCCGTTTGACCATCCAAACATTATGAATTGATAACTAATGCGGGATAGGAGAGGGATCCTGCAAAAAATAGAAGGATCTCACTCTAGGTGAATGATGAAGCTTAGGAACGTGCATGCTTTGTTCGCAGCAGGGTAGGTGTTGGTTGTTTGATGAATATCCGAAGGTCGGATGTGAACGAAATTTGGTGGCAATGTAGGTTTATGGGTTTGCTAAATAAGGTTAAAGTTTGAAGACGATCGAGTAAGTGGATGTGTAGATATATATGGCTTTCCAAATCTGAACTGCACAGTTTAGATTGGGTTATCGAGGGATTTTGGTGATCAAAAGTGGCGGATCTTGTAGGGAAAGTATGTGGAAGGTTTTGATTAGGTTTTTATGGGATCTGCAAATTAGTGATGGGGTGAAGACAAGCCATTACATCCCACTTTAAAGCAAAGTGCTTCATAGTATTTTTTATATATCAATAACATTATTCATAATAGAGGCTTTGGGGTCCTTTTATAAACTCCATGCAATACTACTACTAGGACTCCTAATACACATAGGACTTTGACTTCTAATACATTTAGGACTTTGACTTCTTATACACTTGGGACCTGGACTCCGAATACACTTAGGACTAGTAATCTTCAGACACTTAGGAAACCTTTATAACATAGGTTTTAACATGTGCAAAAATTAAGCCTACAGAAATGATGAAAATATATTTTAAATAACCAAAACTTGCATAATAAATAGAAACAGGCTCCATCTAAGATGGGTTCATCAAATCTGGATGGAGCTTGGGCCATGGGATTCGTAATCTACCTCGGAAAAACATGGATGCTAGATTCTACTCTGCATCAATAGCGCATACATTTTCTTTCCAATACAAATCAAATACCTAAAATTTAGGAATTAAATTGACCCCAATTTATCTTCCATTGGAACTCCTAAAAATGGATTCATTATCCTAAACTCATCGTAGCATGGTTGACATGCAATGTCTCCTACCCAAAGTTATCGCTTCAAAACGACATAAAACGAAGGGACATTGATACCATGTCATATATCCATATACTTGACAACCAACAAAGTGGATTTATAGATTTTTATGTGCCCAAGTCGCAAAGTTCAAATTCTCAAATTGTTATGTCCAGTTTGGACCCTTATACAGATAAGCTTGGACCTGATAAGCTTTCTAGACATTCTTACAGTCATTGAATCATAATTTCAAGATCCATACCATTAAATTTGGGTTGGATTGAGTAGAGGTGCATGTGCATGCTGATACACCAAAAGCGAGAACTGGTTTCAGTTTTACGAGTTGTGGCTAGTTCTCTTGAAGGTTTATATGGTAACTTGGGGGTTGTATATTTATTGCTCTGCATATTTATGTAACAAGCAGGTTTTATGTGCCTGGTTGGATCTAATCAGGTCAGATAGGACTTTTAGGAGTTGAGTTGGACCTACTTGTCAATCGGGTCCAATTGGATCGCCTTGGATGATAACAGGCTAGGGTATGGGTTTAAATGGGTCATGCTCTAGCTGGATCAATCAGTGTAGGTCCAAATGACTTGGGCAGCCTGGTCTCGGCATAACCCATGGGATACCTAATCAGCAAGTTGGGTTCTATAAAGGTTTCAGTTGAGTTGGTTTACATCATATAAAGATCTAGTCAGTTTTGTTTAACAAAGTCATACTAAAAAAAGTTATTAGACAACCCCCCCCTTTTATCGCTGGTTTTAGTCTACTAATATATTATTCTTGTTATTTTAACCTCCTAAGTGTTATAGGGCTCTAACCTTTCGGGGAATTTGGCAACTTATTTTAATAGTGCTGACAACATTATATAGTTCATGGTAGACCATGTGAGCAATCCATTTTGCATAGGTGATCATTCAGTTCACATTCAGTTGCAAAATTGTATACCTTTCATGCTCTTAGAAATATGAGTGCATCTTTTCTTTTATGTAAAGAATAAACACCAAGAATGATCCCATTTGACATGTTCTTCAATTCTGCCATTATGTATTTTCTTTCACATTTCGGCTTGTAGAATCATGCGAATATGCCCATTATTAGATATTCCTCCTCTATCCGACTGTCATTAGAGAGGTCACCCACATTCTTCTTGTTTTATACCTAGCTGAACTCATTCCTATGGATCCACTTATTGAGTCCTCACGAAAACAACTTGTGCATGTATTGATTTTTGAAAGATCGTTAGGATTTTTTTTATATGGTGAATCCTGATTTATAGGAAGGTATCCAAGATACTCATATACCAAATTTCAAAGATTTAGACACCTTGTATTCTTTTGCTATCTCTTAAAACACAACAAAACCCTGGTCTACCATCACTACAACCCCCACGAAAACATTCCCCTATCACCCTCACATCTTTACCTCACAAATCAGTCCCTTTCCCCTTGCTGAATTACTGAAAAATTCCAAGAAAAATCAAGCCCTTTCCTTCTTTTCTTCCCCCGAAACTTGTCTAAATCATTAGCCACATCAACCACTAAATTCCCAAACCAAAAGCCCCATCGCAAGACCACTAAGTCATTGCATCCGAGACATACAAGCCATCGTACTGCTATAAGTCTTAAGATGAACCTTTTTTATTGCAATTCAAGTTGAGAGCAATTCATTGATGTTGATTGGCATTGGAGATTACCACACGAGGCACAAATTGCTGCGAAGCACGAATGCAACTTTGGATTCCGAGCTGTCAACCGATCAAACCCCTACGGTCTTCAAAGGAGAGTTTTCTTTACCACATGTTTCTTCTTAATGTTATTGGATCTTCTTTGAACTCGTGGTAGAAATATTATTTAATTTGCTTGATTCAGTATTCTACAAATTACCATACTGTGCGTAATTATATAACTGCTGCACCTTGGGCCATAGATAGGTCTTAAGTTGAAAACCAAGCTTTGCATCCGACCATATTGGCCTAAATTCATAATCTTAAGCCTGCTGCCCTGAGAAGCTGCATGCCATATTTACATCATTAGACATCAATTTCTCCACTAGAGAGCCCTTCAGGTCCATCATGCCTCAAACATCTGAGATCCTTGTAAGAAATGGCTTTTATTTGCAGCTGTGACTGGTGAGGGATATGTTACATGGGCTTTTCTACTTGGGTACTGATTCTTTTAGGATATTTTTGGCTTCACCTATATGATGAATCCTGATTTTATTGGAAAGAATCCTGGTAACCATGAACAACATCTCTCAAGAATCCAATACCTGTCTCTTAAAGTTTGATAATTGTTACCCACTAAATTATGAATACTTAAGAAACAGTGGATACTTAAGCAATAATAGGAAATTTGGAACATACTTATGAGTAATGATCGTAGATGTCCTTTACTATCCAATTGGAGTTATATTTTGTTTGACTGACACCATTTTTAGCTTAATCGATGGAAAATATTTCACCTGTTGTTTCGACCCCTTGTATCTGTTTCTGATACCGACTCTACTTCTAGTATCCAAGCTGTATAATAAAGGAGGATAATTCCTAAGATAAACATAGATGGTAGTTTAGAGAACGAACTTTGAAAGATTGACTGTGGTAGTTGACATAGCCCTTAATAAGTTAATATGATAGTGACAATTATAGTTGGGACAAGACTTGTCCATCATGGGTCATGGTTTTAAGAAATATATGAAGAGGAATTGTTTGATTTCTGCTATAAATTCAAACCATGTGTATACATGAACCTATCATACCATAATATTTACAGTCTTGTCATCTAAGTCTGTTCTGAAATTCGTAGAAACTAACACCCTCTAATAACATCTAAGCAACATAGTTTATGTGTTTGATTCAACTACTTTTAGGCGTTCCAAAATTGAGAGGATCCCAACATATTTGTTTGGAAACAGTATATCTTGTCACACCAAACAGGCCTTGGCTTAATATTGGATGTTCCCAATTTCTACTTATTTAATTGAATTTGTAGGAACAGGCATCCTTTGGTTGTTGATTAGTGAAGTTTGGCTCTCTTAGATATCTTGTTGATTGCGAATTACTTGTATATTCAGGTTTATCTCCGGACAAAAAGCCCCTTGAATGGAACACAAGAATAAAGATTGCTGTTGGTGCTGCAAAAGGGCTAACATATTTGCATGATGTAGCAAACCCTCCTGTTATTTACCGTGACATGAAAGCAGCAAATATATTGTTGGACAACGACTACAATCCGAAACTTTCTGATTTTGGTCTTGCTAAACTTGGACCAGTCGGTGACAAAACACATGTTTCAACAAGGGTGATGGGAACATATGGCTATTGTGCTCCTGATTATGCCATGAGTGGTAAGCTGACCCTGAAGTCTGATGTATATAGCTTTGGTGTACTTCTCATGGAACTGATCACTGGGCGGAAAGCATTCGACTCTTCCAAGATGGCAGGGGAGCAAAACTTAATAACATGGGTACGTCGTTGCTGCATTGTCATTTCAATTTTTATCTATGTTCTATTGTCTTCAGTTTTTCTTACTAATTTAAAACTATAATACCACATCACATACAGAATATGTTTTTTTATTTTCTAGATCTTTTTTTAAGTCAATGGTGGTGGGTATCACAGAACTGAATTGCATGACTGCCGACTAGGTTCGAAGTAACATTGAAAGGTTGAGCTCTTTGTTCTAACTTGTGACGGATATTATGTTGGATGGCTGTCCAGTGCTGCAACCTTACATTGGATGGGCAAATGCTCTTAAGTGTTCTATTCTGCAATCTTCATCTTTTGCTTCTTTAGGCGTGGGATATCATCTACTCACCACCTTGGTAGCATGAGAAGTAGATGTTTATCTGTGGATTGGACGTCCACAATGTCTGAAGAGTCACAATCATCTAGTATGATTTCCTTAAGCTAATAACATTGGCGGAGAGAGTTCCAGTAATGTCTTTAAATTACCTTGGAGAACCTAAATGGTGAAGATTATGTATATTGGGAAAAAATTATTGAATGTTTGTGGAGGCAATAGGCAAAGTAGGATATCTTCTTGTCGACATAACAGAGCCCACAAGGATGGACCCTACATACGCTCAATGGGCACAACTGAGGCAATTGCCTTCAAATGTGGGTAGAAAGAATCAAGACATTTGAATTCCTTACATGACTGAATCCTGAATTTGACAATTCACGTTCTCATATCCTTGGTAGATATTTTCCTCCACTCTTTTAATCATGTGTATGCTTGCATTCAGAATGAAGCGGGCAGACATGATGCAATGACTCTTAGCACTATAACCCCTCTTGAGCTATTCGCCCTTTCTTGTCTCACAAGGTGACCGAGGAAGTTACAAGCAATTAGAAGGTCATGGCAATTAATCGGATGACAAAGACTAGCTACGCTGTGATTGTTGTGGACGTTTCTGTCAGACTCGAGATTCATGTTAGACCCTACAAAGGTGAGGTAGGACTAGGGGATTTTGATTGATTTTCATCGACCTAGAGAGCTGGGAAACCCCATTGCACATGTGGCAACATCTACTGAGTCTACAGAGCATAGTATCTCATCTGCACCTAGAGACGATGCGGAATCTCACCGAAGGGAAGTTGAAGCATGCAACTCAACATGTCTCACTTAGGGCACGGCTGGGGGATTTTGATTGATTCTTACTGACCTTGAGGACTTGGAAACCCCATTGCACATATGGCTACGTGTATTGAGCCTACAGAGCATAGTACCTCATCTGCATCTAGAGACGATGAGGAATCTCTCCGAAGGGAAGTTGAAGCATGCTCTGGATTTGGAAACCCCATTGCACATATGGCTACATCTACTGAGCCTACAGAGCATAGTACCTCATCTGCACCTAGAGGCGATGAGGATTCTCTCCGAAAGGAAGTCGAAGCATGCATCGCACCATGCCTTTGTTTAATGAGGTACTCCTGATACCACCCTGAATGCTTTGATTCCTCTAGCACAACACTCTTGGAATATTTACTCGGGTGCTCCAATCATATGATCGGCATGTCTTCCATCTTATCTCCTTATCATCCTTACTCTGGTGGGGAAGAGTCCATATTGCCGAAGATTCCCTTTGTCTTATTGCAGGAAAAAGTGATATTGATCTCTTTCCTTACACCTAGCTACTGCACCTAACATTGAGACCAACCTTCTATCTATCAGATTGCAAAATCTCTGAACCACAATCACTTTTTTTTTTTCCTTCCGTTGTGTTTTCTTGGACCTGGTGATGAGGACAACGATTAGTGGTGGGTGTGAGTACCATGGACACCATCATTTGGACTTCCATTGCCACGTCTGAGGATAGAAGCTAGATCAATTGATGAGATGACATCTCTCAGATTAGGACATCATCTACTTATTCTGAAGAAAATGGTTCCTCAGTTGATGAACACTTTATCTGATATGTTTTTAAATTTGAAACTTGTGAATTGTCCAAATACATAGGTTGTTACATTTCCCGAGGTTTCTCAGAGTAGTTGTCATTTTGCTCTTATCCACACAGATGCTTGGGGTTCTGCAACTATTTTATCACTTTTGGTACAAGTACTTTGTTACTTTTGTTTATGTTTGCTACCACTATTACCAAGAAATTTTTGTAAGAGAACTCTTATTCAACATTCACACATGAGAAGTGCTGAGGTTGTTTCCACCAGAGGGTGCGCACAGGGAAGGACTTTTTAGCCGCTCTTATGGTTCTAACCTTAACCGCTTCCAACAACACTGATTATTCATCCATCCCTCCACGACATCATACTCCCCTTGGATATATCTCCTGAAGTTTATGCACTCAGTTCGACAATGTTGGAGGTTATTTAAGGGTTGCCTACAAACCTCAAACAAAATCGAAAGAATTCACATCTTCTTAGTATCGTCACATCCCTCTTGTGCGCAATTGAAGGCCCCAAAACCCATAGTCAAAATTAGGGCTGCAACTCGGGCGGGTTGAGGGGTCAACCCATGCCCAACCTAAGAGGTTGAATCCGTTGCCCAAGCCCAACCCAACCCAAGGTTTGGTTGAACTTCCATGGCCCAAGACCAACCCGTCAGGTTGGCCGGGTTGTGCGGGCGGGTTGGTCGGTTTCAACATGGTAGAGGAGAAATAATCAACATATAACAATTCCTTTGCGATAATACAATACATAAAGCAATTCTTTGCATTCTTATTTAGGTAATGGTCTATCGTTGGATGGATACATACCCATCTAACAATGGCCATTAGAAGCGGGATAAATATCTATCAAAGTTCCACCACAATGCGACCTCAATTTGTATTCAACTGATGATCCATTAGATGGATTCTTATCAGACCTATTCAATATTATATTATATTAAATATTAGGGCAAATTACAAAAACCTCCCCCAAACTATACACCTCATTTTATATTGGTCCCTCAACTATTTTTTTGGACAATTTGATCCCTAAACTATGCTCCGTTTGCATTTAGCCACCTCCATCAACTTTTATTCCTAAAATACCCTTGTCTTGGTAAGCATAAATTTAATTTTTAAAAACAATTTTGTGTATTATTGAAAAGTGATAAGGGTATTTTCGGGATAAAAAGTTGGCGAAGGGGTTAAATGCTGACAGAGCATAGCTCGGGGATCAAATTATTCAAAAGCAAAGTTGAGGGACCAATTATAAATGAGGTGTATAGTTCAGGGGAGGTTTTTGTAATTTTCCCTAAATATTATTTACTAAATGGTCCGGTTGCTCGAAGCCTCTGCCCAAGCCCAACCCGAATTGAGGTCGGGTTGGGATTTTCCAACACAAGCCCAACCCATACAAGTAAAATCCCAACCCAAGCCCTCCCAAATTCTGGTTGGGCTCGGGTTTGGTTTGGGTTGGCCCGCCCATGTTGCAGTCCTAGTCAAAATCCATTTGATGTCATCTAGGATCTCAGGTTCAAAGCTCCGTTGGATCTTCTACTCCCAAGCTCTTTTGTTTCCTTACCTCTGTGTCTTTGACTCGTTTTTTTGTTCACGTTCCTATGTTCTAAATTCTGATTGCACTAAACTTGAGTCTCCTATGATTAAACGTGTTTTTCTTATGTACTCTCTTAAAAGTTTGGATGTTACCATCCAAGAAGAAATCGATGTCTCTTTGTGAGGCTGCTATTTATTTTTCCATCAAAGGGACTCCTCTTTAGTGAAAATGACGAGGGTGGAAGTTCGTTAACCACAGTACCTCTTTCTCTTCCACTATTTGAAGATCAAGAAGCTCCTTGCGTTGACATTAGTATTCAAGTAGAGAAAGAGTTGCAAGTTTATTACAAGCGTCCAAAATGGGTGCCTCACGTGTCACGTGCCCTACCAAGATCCTCTCTCTGATCTAGAGTCGCTTTAGTTAGGTAATATTCTTCCACCAATAGATGGTTATGGCCTTCTTGTTGTCATGAAGGTATTTGGTTATGCACCAAACATTGTATCTCATTTTCACACGCATTGCATCTTTTCATCTATCACCAAACATTCTATCTTATTTCACACACATTGCATAACCAAACATTATATGATTGTTTTTGGTATCTTGGGTTTGTCATACAGAAAAATGGAGAGATAAATGATGATATATCCAATAGGATTAGAGTGTGTTGGATGAAGTATAGAGGGGCCTCTAGAGTGTTATGTGATTGATGCATGCCTTTAAGACTCGAGGGTAAATTTTACAAAACAATAAGACTTGCAATGTTATATGGTTCATAATGTTGGTCCAAAGAGAGCTCAAGCTCATAAGATCGGCGCGACCGAAATGAGGATGACGAGGTGGATGTACGGAAAAACTAATAGGGATAGAGTAAGGAATGAGTTTATTAGAGAAAATAGTAGAGTAGCACCAATTGAGGACAGGATAATAGAGAATATATTCAGATTGTTTGGTCAAGTATAACCTAGAGCAGAGGTGGCCCCAATAAGGAGAGGGTCCTAGATTAGTGTGGAAAGTCCAAGGAGGAGGGGAGTCTTGGGATTGGTAGGGTTCTACATGTCAATCACATATATTTTGATATTAGCAACAGGGTTTTAAATCTCGGCCGATACCGGTACGTACCGGTTTTGGCCGGTTCGAGACCGGTACTGCATCCGATCCCGATACTTGGTCCGTATCGACCGGTACCGGTACGTACCGGTCCGTATCGGCTGGTTCAGGCCGGTACAGGCTGGTACCGACCGGTACGGCCGGTACGGACAGGTTAAAGTTTTTTTTTTTGGGTTTTTTTCAGGTTTTTTCTCTCAACCGGTATCGGTCCGTATCGGCCGGTACCGGTACGTACCGGCCGATACATACCGGTTCGGGGCCGACCGATACTGCGACCGATACCGTGATTTTAAACCTTGATTAGCAATAAAATAACATGCTTTCCTTGCACTACATATTGTCAGTGTTCTAAAAAGCGGCCCAGGTGGCCGCCTAGGCGCTAGGCGGCCCCCCACCGCCTTGCCTAGGCCCTAGGCACTCCAGAAAAGCGGCCAAGCTCCCAGGCGGAGCTAGGCGGGGTAAGGCGGCCGTCTAGGCAGGCTCAGGCTGGCTAGGCGGACCAGGCGGGCTGAGGCCGGCCAGGCGGACCATGTTTGCTTTTGTTCTTGTTAATCACTCAATCTTGAATTATGGTTATATACTTGTTCTTTAAAATAATAGTTTGGGATAATCTTGAACTTATATTAATTTTTAAACATATATATTATATAATATTAAAATAATAATTAAAATAATTAAAAAAAAGGCAAAACGCCTAGGCGCCGCCTAAGCGCTAGGTGGCTCCCCACCGTCCGACTAGCGCCTAGCGCTTTTTAGAACCTTGCATATTGTTGCATTTGTATTTATAATTTTATATTGTATGTGATACATGATAATCTATCGAGTATAACTGAGGTAGCTTAGGTATGCGGATGCGATTCACATATCTAAGGTCTTAACTTGTCAGTCTATTTTACTTGATAATGTTCACAGTCGGTGATGGGACTGGATGTCCTATTTGTAAGATTGCAACATTGTTTGCTTTCTGTTAAAGAGGTGGTTTATCTTAGCCATTAGAGTGGAGACTCTTGCGTCATTTGTGTTAGGATGTTTGGAACATACTGAATATGAATCATTGTGAATTTGTGAGAATACATCATCTAAATGATTGTCATATGATGATGCGATTCTTATCTGTTGTTACCAAATGCTCATAATCTTGAGGTGTTTATGAACTCAGGATTTTGAACTTTGTCATTTAGAGTTACAATTCAATGTGACCGCTCTATTGGTCAATAATCGGTAATCTTGGGTGGCTACACTCCTAGGAAAGCATTCATTGTTGAGGAATTCTAAACTCTTTGATGGAGAGAAGGTATTATCTTAAGTAACTCTCACTTAAGATGATCACTGAAACTGAGCGCTCATGCAAATATTTTTGATAAATGGTTTATCAAATAATTTTTAAATAAAATATTATTATTTCATAACAATATTTTAATATATAAAATATTTTCATCAGTGATCTTAATCTGGAATGAGAAGTTGAACTTAAGGACATGTGGCACAATGCATGCTCCAGGTAGGACAGTTGCTTGTTCCGGTCACTACTTGTGAATACCGGATAATGAGGGGTCTATGCGCAAAATAGTAGGAAATGACATTTACATAATTTTCAATTACCATGGAGTGCAATCATGGCTGGATAGTTATTCTAGCCATGATTAATTAGATATGGATGTAGTCATATATGGCTTGATAGTTGTTCTAGCCATGATTAATTAGATATGGATGTAGTCATATAATGACAATAATCCTAGTTTAATTGGAGCTAAGGTGTTGGAGTCCTAACGGATCGCAACTTTTATCCTTTGCCGGTAGATCGACAAATTACCAGTCCTAATATGAGTAGGAGTGTTAGTCATGATTTAATCCATACTAACTAGAAGCATTGCCTCATCCAAATACCCCCCCATTTGATTTCAATAAAAATATGGAGTGATTTCAATAAGCAAATGCCCCCTTTTGGAAGATCCACCATTTAATTAGATATGGATGTATCCTAAACCTGCAGTATTCCAGAAGCATTGCCTCATCCAAGATGGAGTGATGCAATGTGTGAGGAAATGTTGATCCTTGAAAAGAATGAGAATTCAGAAATGGTGGATCTTCCAAAAGGGAAGAAACCTGCAGGGTGCCAATGGGTCTTGATAGTAAAGTACAGGTCAGATGGACAGGTACATTGCCATGCTAGTTGCAAGGGTTCATTCAATCCCAAGAAATAAATTACCATGAGAGCTTTTCTCCTGGTGCAAAAGTGAACACTATTTTGAGTGATTCTATTCTCTAACTGCAACTCAGCACTATCCACTGAAGATAATGGATGTTCAAAATGCTTTTTGCATGGGTACTTGATAGAAGATGTCTATATGAGTGTGCCACTAAGTTTTATCTTCCCTCTAATACAAGGATAAGTGTGCAAGCCTAAAAAGGCTTTATATGGGTTGAAGCAATCTCTTCGTCCTTGGTTTGAGAGAGTCAATGGCGCAATGAAAAAGACCCAAAGACAAAACTCAAAATCATGTTCCCCAAATTAAATCCAATTATAGAGATGCACGTGCGCGTGCGTTCACACACACACACACACACACACAGAGAGAGAGAGAGAGAGAGAGAGAGAGAGAGAGAGAGAGAGAGAGAGAGAGAGAGAGAGAGAGAGCATCTATTGTGTGCGGTGGTGTTGCAGTCGGGCATTGAATCACCTTGTGGGTGCAAATTTTGGCATGTATCCACCACGGGACCCACCGGCCCTGCCTGGTGGGCCCACGAGGACTACCACGGGACCCACCGGTCCTGCCTGGTGGGCCCACGAGGACTACCACGGGACCCACGAGGACTACCACGGGACCCACCGGTCCTGCCTGGTGGGCCCACGAGGACTACCACAGGACCCACCGGTCCTGCCTGGAGGATCCCCAGATACGGCAGCAGAAACCGCCATTTACCTCGGAATTCCCCAACAGAGAATCCTATAAATAGCAGTGCCTTCGAATGTAAAAGGATCCCGAAAATTCTGATTTCCACTCTGAGATCTGACTTTTAGAACCAGAGCTCTGGGATTTTCAACTTCTGATCTACCATCTCTCCTTGATCTTCTTTTCTCCTTAAAAGAGATCAGAGGGTTTTCAGTGACACTCGGCCTGTCGAGGTCACTTCAACTGAAGTGTTAGTGAATTCGGGTTGCTCCCTATAGCACGGAGACGTAGGCTTCGGCTGAACTCCGAGATCACATCTCGTGTCACAATCTCTCTGATTGCATATCACTTTCTATTGACTTATCAAAGTCTTCAACTTCAATCAACAGATCGACCAATGATCTCCGACGTCAACTTCAACTCCAATTGACTGGTGCTGCGAGAGTCTTCGGGTCGGCACGAAGATTTTCCCCCACACACCTCCTCTCTTCCTTGCGATCGGTCTCCCATCCTTTAAGAAATCTGGATTTATGCGGCTACCGATCTACCTCCCATCCTTTAAATCAAGCGAAACCTTCAATCCACCGGGTGCCACCCAGAACCCACGTGACCTTTTGTTCACCCGAAACCAAAACTCAGAGCCACGATGTTTCCATAATGGCGCCATCCGAAACTGATGCATGGTTTTTAGTCTTTATAGTAGGGTTTTAAAGGGTGTAACATGAGATAGCCGGTTGGCCCGGTTCACAAAGACAAAGCAATGAATCTGCACTGTGAAGTCTGATAATAGTGCAGTTATCAGTGTTACGCACAATGCAGTCCAACATAACAAAACCAAACATATTGAGGTGGACATACATATCAGAATGGAAAATCTTAATTTGGAAGAGAGATTCATTTTCGAGATGAAGATAGGAGATCAATTGGCAGACATCTTGGCTAAAGGAGTATTCAGTTTCAAACTTCTCTGCATTTTGGACTTGTTGGGCATGTAGGAAATACATGCTCCATTTTAAGGGGAGTGTCGTAAACTTTGGGTTACATTTTGAGTTTA
Organism: Chamaelirium japonicum; assembly: GCA_947650365.1. Lineage (NCBI taxonomy): Eukaryota > Viridiplantae > Streptophyta > Magnoliopsida > Liliales > Melanthiaceae > Chamaelirium > Chamaelirium japonicum. The sequence goes on along the minus strand of OX393550.1, from coordinate 21,798,611 downwards.
TATGCCTTTGGCCTGGCCTACAATTCTTCACATACACACATATTCACACACGCACACACAGACACATAGTTGAGATGTGAGTAACAATATAATTCTCGTTCCCTTCTCCAATCTTCTCTCTCCTATCTTCTCTCATATTTTCCCTCTACTTCAAATCTCTAAGCAAGAAGTCAACATCGGTTCCATGAAATGAGGGCTAATTGTAGGCACTCGTTACTGCATGAATTTAAACTTGTTTACTTGTTGTCTTACTAGGGGTTCTTGCTATAGTATGACTGTATACATAATATCCATATGCAATGTCATATCCCTGTGAAATAATATTTTGTGTGCATGAGTGTGAACGATTAATTTGTTCTGATACCTTCTGTGCTTGATGATGCAGGCGCTCATAACTTCATGAATTTAAACATGTTTACTTATTTTCACTCTAGCGGTGCACGTATATAGTATAACTGTATAAGTGCAATCAATATGTAGTGTCATACACAGAAAGAATACCTTCTGCTCATGATGATGAAGGATTTATATTCTCTGATACCAATTGTTGGATGATTGATATGCTTGGATATCAATCTAATATTGTAATTAGATCCAATTGGAATAGTCTAGTGTAAAGGCAAATCACTAAAAAAGAAAAGGGGGAAGAGAGACTTAACTTCATCATAAGGGATGTTATGAGAGGAAGAGAAATAATTATTCTTTGCCGGAAATCACTAATTAATTCCTGTTACATCAACTAGGACTCAAACATTGGACTATAGCAACCTGAATTTTTTTAAAAAATTGGTCTCCTAAGTCAATATAGCCCTCTTTCTTTCATTTTTTTTTGCATTTTTTTGAATTATCTCCTTATTTGGTGGGTTTTATCTATTTTTTCCCCCAATCTTTGGATGCTTGTCTCGGTTTTTTCATCATGCAATATTCTAATAAACAAGGACAAAACATCATTTATATAGGAACCTTAATGACCTTGAACACTTTTATCTTAAGGATAAATCTCTTATCTGTATGCAACCACCGTTTCTTTTGTGGGATTGAAATCCAAGGGTAAGTTGACTTGGACTCATTCCTGCGGATGTGTAGTTAAAGGACTCCTCTCTCTCGTGAAATGTGTGAGGAGATCCTAGACTCTCTTGCCTCCTAGAAAAGTCTGACTGGACCTAATTTTCTTAAAATTAGGGATTGATGTTTCTAAGCCTTTTTTCAAAATTAAAACAAGCTCTCTACTTGTTGGGACAGTCTAAAAGATTCTAAAAAATATCTAAAACCAAACCAACGTCTAGGATAATAAAAAACAAAGACCTATAAGTACTTATTTGAATCAACCTGTGTATGCTCCTGCGTGAACTTCTTGTGTTGGAAAACTTCTACCATTGGTGAGAATATCCGGATGGAGTCAATTGATGATATAGGTTAATACTGATCTTTTGGTCAATCGCATCTCCTGTTGATGTAAATATGGCTTTTGTAGATCCAATCTTCTTATCGTCTAGTGGTTGATAAGTTGTAAGCTCATCGTGCTTCTCGACATTGCAACCCAAAGAATCAAATAATTGATGTAGGGCATCATCTTTCAACTCATGATTAATGTAGTCACCTGCTGCTTGAATTTTAAAGTGGTTCTCCACATTTTGTTCTTTATGAATAAAAGATAGCATATGGCTGGCACTTCACTTGTTGACGATTCAAGCTATAAAGGATTTCTTCAATGTATGGGACGTCTTCCGCTAGTGAGTGTCATCCACGACTTACATCCTGGACCCTCTTTGAGCATTTCCACGAACATTTTCGGGTTTCTCTATAAGCTTGTCCTCGGCACCTATATGGGTTCCTCTTTGGATTCCGCTTCCGGCACACATGTAAAATTTTCTTCAGCTTCCTTCTGGGTCTTCATATTTTCCATAGGCATCTCCACGGGCTCTTTGTTGAAGAGGGGAGGTAACTCACCCACCAAGGGATATAGGAGTTGGTAGGCAACTGATGCTTTGATGAGGAGGTTGGGGGTTCAAATCCTCCCCCCCCTTGAGTTACCCAATAGTGCGTAGGGAAACTTCCGAGTGGGTCGGTGTGCATTCCCGGAGGGATTAGTCCGAGCCCGAAGTGAGTCCTTGCCTGAAAGGTTTCGGGACACTCGCCGATCTCAAAAAAAAAAAAAAGAAAAAGAAAAGAGGGGAGGCAACTCCAATTGATAATTGGAGATTCCCTTTAGGAATGCTATATAGAGAAGATTTCTCCATTATTCTCGGAATTCCTTTTTGATAAATTCGAGGCCTTGGGTTTGTGTTGCACAACGGATTTGATTATCCGTCCTGCCACAAGGTCACACTCCAAGCATCAATACACTCTTATGAGATGATCTAACTGAAGTTGGAGAGCAAACATTCAAATCTTCTATTGGCTGCATTCTACTTTTTCATCTCTTCCAATTCCTTTTATATATGTAGATCAACACGATTCTTCATGTTGATACTTGACATCTGTCCTCATCGCATAACAATCGCCTTCGACTAGATTCCTTAATGAAACAAGAGGATAACCTCATTCTGGTCGATGACGAATTGATATGCCCTGGTACTAATTGATAAAGGATGAATATACTACCAGAAGTATATCCACTTGGAATTGATATGTGAGAAAGCCAATCACAAGAGGAGAGGGGAAGGGTGTGTGTGTGTGTGTGTGTGTGGAGGGGTTTAATTTCAGCATTATGGATGAAATTATGTGAGAAAAACAATTCTGTTTGCTAGAAATTAATAATTAACTCTTCAAAAATTGATACTTCATGTTACAACCCTCTTTTTTATTTAATCTCCAGCTCATGGCTCTTAGATAGCAACAAGGACTCGAGCACTAAGTTATAGGAACATGCAAGTAGGATTGGTCTTCTTTAATCAATATAATTTTTTCTAGGAAAGACACTCAGTTGGATCATATTCTTGTACATAAATAGCCCAAAAGTTTGCAATTAAGTCATTTTATTTTCTAGAATTAAAACAAGATCTCTACTTGGTGGAAGAAATTTAACAAAATTATAAAATCGAACTTAATACTAGAATAATAGAAAAAAAGGATCGTATACCTAATAACTTGAATTGAATCCTATTTGCTCTCACATCACTTGACACACACACACACACACACACACACACACACACATATATATATATATATATATATATATATATATATATATATATATATATATATATATATATATATATATATATATATATATATATAGAGAGAGAGAGAGAGAGAGAGAGAGAGAGAGAGAGAGAGAGAGAGAGAGAGAGAGAGATGCTATAATGCGGCATGCGGTACGTGATGCACGCAACGTGTGCATCAGACGACTGATAGGGTTAGGATCGGGGGGCACTGTTTTTGCACTCAAAGTTTTACATCGATTTTCAAATCATTAGATAGAGGTTTCCGAATTTGTTGATTTTTTGTGAGCATAATCACCTTGTCTTATATAGCACATCAACAAAAAATCAGCACATTCTAAAACCTCTAAGTACATCAAATCTAAAAGGCTTTATCAACCATCAATTTTAATCGTTAATTTGAAAAACACATTTAATAAGTCTAGAGGCATTAGAATGTGCTGATTTTTTGTGACTGAATTATATAAAGACAAGATGATTATGCTCATAAAAAATCAACAACTTATGGAATCTCTATCTAATGATTTGAAAATCGGTGTAAAAAATCGAGTGCCAAAACATTGTCCTCCGAACATGACCCATGGGTTAGGATCGGTGGACACTGTTTTTGCACTCAGTTTTACATCGATTTTCAAATCATTAGATCGAGATTTCAGAATTTGTTGAATTTTTGTGAGCATAATCACCTTGTCTTAGATTGCACATCCACAAAAAATCAGCACATTCTAAAGTCTAGAGAGACTTTAGAATGTGCTGATTTTTTGTGAATGAGTTATCTTACACAAGATGATTATGTCACAAAAAATCAACAACTTATGAAACCTCTATCTAATGATTTAAAAATCGGTGTAAAAAATCGAGTGCAAAAAGTGTCCTCCGAACATGACCCTATATATATATATAGGGGGCTGCTATGCTGCGGCATGCGGTGCGTGCGGCATCGCACCGCAGCCGTGTGATGCACTGCTGCGTGCATCGCATGCACGCAGCGCGTGCATCACACGGCTGCGGTGCGATGCCGCACGCACCGCATGCCGCATTCAAGCAAATCCCTATATATATATATATATATATATATATATATATATATAGGCATGCTATAATGCGGCATGCGGTACGTGCGACACTACACTGCAGCCGTCTGATGCACGCGTTGCGTGCATGCGATGCACGAGCAGTGCATCAGGTGGCTACTATGCGGTGCCGCACTTACCGCATGCCGCATTATAGCATGCCCCTCTCTCTCTCTCTCTCTCTCTCTATATATATATATATATATATATATATATATATATATATATATATATATATATATATATATGGGAAAAGAGATGCTGGACCTGAGGTGCAGCGTCGTTGCTGCACCTCAGGCATTGTTTGACCATCCTAGAAGTTTTGGAATTTGATGAAATTTGGTGAGGGTGTTGTCTAGGGTAAGATCATCCTCACCAATTTTCATCAAATTCCAAAACTTTTAGGGGGTTCAAATGGTCAAAGCAAAATCAGCCGTCCGCAGTCACCGTTAAAATCTGCAGATTTTACTTCGATCATTTGACCCCCCTAGGAGTTTTGGAATTTGATGAAAATTGGTGAGGATGATCATCTTACCCTAGACAACACCCTCACCAAATTTCATCAAATTCCAAAACTTGTAGGGGGGTAAACAAGCGAGAGGTGCAGCAACGATGCTACACCTCGGGTGCAGGCTCCCCGTCCCATATATATATATATATATATATATATATATATATATATATATATATATATATATATATATATATATATAGGGGAGGGTTACTCTTACTCATGGCCTTACTCATATAGTTACCTATGATCTGGACCGTCCATTAGATCCCGACGTACGGTTCGGATTAAAATGAGAAGTTAAAACAATGGTGTCCGCATTAAATGCCCGTATTAAAAGCCCGTATTAAAAGCCCGCATTTAATGCGGACACCATTGCTTTAACTCCCCATCTAATCCGAACCGTACGTCGGGATCTAATGGACGGCCCGGATCATAAGTAACTATATGAGTAAGAGGCCGTGAGTAAGAGTATCCCTCCCCTATATATATATATATATATATATATATATATAGAGAGAGAGAGAGAGAGAGAGAGAGAGAGAGAGAAATGCTATAGTGCGGCATTGGTAAGTGCGGCACCACACCGCTGCCGTCTGATGCATCGCTGCGTGTATGCAATGCACGCAGCGCGTGCATCAGACGACTGCGGTGCCGCATGCTGCAGCTTAGCATGCCCATATATATATATATATATATATATATATATATAAGGCTTTATCAGTCGTCCATTTTAATTGTTAATTTGAAAAACACATTTAATAAGTATAGAGGCTAAAATGTGCTGATTTTTTGTGAATGAGTTTTCTAAGACAAGATGATTATGCTCACAAAAAATCTTATGAAATCTCTATCTAATGATTTGAAAATCGGTGTAGAAAATCGAGTGCAAAAACAGTGTCTTCCGAACACACACACACACACACACACACATATATATATATATATATATATATATATATATATATATATATATATATATATATATATATATATATATATATATATATATATATATATAAGGTCCCGATCCAGTGAGAAACCTCTTATATGCGAAACCTTGTGCGAAACCAACCTAGAGGTTTCAAAATTTGATGAAACTTAGTAGGCATGCTACCTATGCTATGTTGATCATCCTCACCAAAATTCATCAAATTTTAAAATCTTTTGGGGCATCAAATTTGATAATCAAATTAACGATTTTTATGAACGGTCGGTAAATCTTCTAACATTTGATGCTTCTAGAGGTTTTAGAGTTTGATGAATTTTGGTGAGGATGATTAACATGGCATAGGTAGCATGCCTACTAAGTTTTATCAAATTCTGAAACCTCTAGGTTTGTTTCGCACAAGGTTTCACACATGAGTTTCTCACTGGATCGGGACCCTATATATATATATATATATATATATATATATATATATATATATATATATATATATATATATATATATATAGGGGGCGGGGATGCTGCACCTCGGCCTTGTTTTGCCTACCTAGAAGTTTTGGAATTGGATGAAATTTGGTGAGGGTGTTGTCTAGGGTAAGATGATCATCCGCACAAATTTTCATCAAATTCCAAAACTTGTAGGGGGGTCAAATGGTTGAAGCAAAATCTGCAGATTTTAACGGTGACTGCAGACGGCTGATTTTGCTTCGACCATTTGACCCTCCTAGAAGTTTTGGAATTTGATGAAAATTTGTGAGGATGATCACCTTACCCTAGACAACACCCTCACCAAATTTCATCCAATTCCAAAACTTCTAGGTAGGCAAAACAAGGCCGAGGTGCAGTGTTCTTGCTGCACCTCAGGTCCAGCATCCCCACCCCCATATATATATATATATATATATATATATAGAGAGAGAGAGAGAGAGAGAGAGAGAGATGATTGGTTGAGCTGTCAGCTACCGGGGGAGAAAGTGAGCTGCGGATATTTTGGCCCCCCAAAAAGTTTTGGAATTTGATGAAATTTGGTGAAGGTATTGTTTAGGGTAAGATGATCATCCTCACCATTTTTTATCAAATTCCAAAACTTCTATGGGGGTCAAATGGTCGAAGCAAAATCTGCAGATTCTAACGTTGACTGCGGACGACAAATTTTGCTTCGACCATTTGACCCCCCTAGAAGTTTTGGAATTTGAAGAAAATTGGTGAGAATGACCATCTTACCCTAGACAACACCCTCACCAAATTTTATCAAATTCCAAAACTCCTAGGGGGGTCAAAAATACCCGTAGCTCATTTCTCCCCCTGGCAGCTCACAGCGCAACCAATCAGTCCTCTCTCTCTCTCTCTATATATATATATATATCAGCTCACTTTCTAAAACGGCAGCTCATAGTTCACTGTAACATTCTCTCTCTCTCTCTCTCTCTCTCTCTCTTCCTCTCTCTCTTCTCTCTCTCTCTCTCTCTGTATATATATATATATATATATATATATATATATATATATATATATATATACAGGGGACGGGGAGCCTGGACCTCAGGTGCAGCGTGAATGCTGCACCCGTGCATGCATGGATGCCAAGTGTCTTGCGGCTCTTGCCGAACAGCCCGCCGAATTAATTCCTTGCCGAACAGCCCGCGGGATTAGTCTGAGCCGTCCGATTGCCAGATCCAACGTAAGGGATTCATCCGCGGGCTGATTCTCGCTGTTACTGTAGCGGGCATAGTAACAGCGAGATTTTGGTCCGGATGAATCCCGACCGTTGGATCCTGCGATCAGGCGGCTCAAACAAATACCGACGGGCTGTTAGTAGGGTGGGTGAATCTCATCCGTCTGATCGAACGGTCCAAAAATAATTTCGCGGTTACTGTAGCCGCTACAGTAACCGCGAAATTGTTTTGGCCCGTTCGATTCGATCGATCAGACGGATGGGATTCATTTGGGATTCAATTGGCCGTCCGGGTGAATCTCATCCGTCTGATCGACCGAATCGAACGGGCCAAAATAATTTCGCGGTTACTGTAGCGGCTACAGTAACCGTGAAATTATTTTGGCCCGTTCGATTCGGTCGATCAAACGGATGAGATTCACCCACCCTACCGAACAGCCAGCCGGTATTTGTCTCGCAGGATCCAACGGCCGGGATTCATCCGGACCAAAATCTCGCTGTTACTGTACCCGCCACAGTAACAGTGAGGATCAGCCTGCGGATGAATCCCTTACGTTGGATCTGGCGATCGGACGGCTTAGACTAATCCCGCGGGCTGTTCGGCAGGGAATTAATTCGGCAGGCTGTTCGGCTGAACACTTGGCATCCATGCAGGCACGGGTGCAACATTCACGCTGCACCTGAGTCCAGGCTCCCCGTCCCCCCATATATATATATATATATATATATATATATATATATATATATATATATATATATATATATATATATATAGGGGGTGGGGAGCCTACACCCGAGGTGCACCAACGACGCTGCACCTCTCGCTTGTTTACCTCCCTAGAAGTTTTGGAATTTGATGAAATTTGGTGAGGATGTTGTCTAGGGTAAGATGATCATTCTCAGTAATTTTCATCAAATTCCAAAACTTCTAGGGGGATCAAATGGTTGAAGTAAAATTTGCAGATTTTAACAGTGACTGCGGACGGCTGATTTTGCTTCGACCATTTGACCCCCCTAGAAGTTTTGGAATTTGATGAAAATTGGTAAGGATGATCATCTTACCCTAGACAACACCCTCACCAAATTTCATCAAATTCCAAAACTTCTAGGATGGTAAAACAATGCCTTAAGTGCAGCAAAGACGCTGCACCTCAGGTCCAGGCTCCCCTTTCCCATATATATATATATATATATATATATATATATATATATAGGGAATAGGGAGCATGGTCCTCCCGACTAGCCAACACGCTAGTCCTCCCTTCAATTTGAGTGCCACATGGCACTTCTTAACCGTGATTAGGGGTTGGTCAAGGTGGGTACACCCCTCCTAACAATGATCATGAAAAAATATTTGAAAAAAACATATGCCAGGTGGTATTTTTAAATTAACCATAGCAAGGGCTATTTGCGCGATATAGTTTACCGTTAAATTTGTTGACCATTGATCGGGTTGTTTTGAGTTTTTTTTTAGAATTATTTTTTAAATCTTAATCTAAGTAAAGTGGATTGACCATCCATAACAAAATATGATTAAGTGCCATGTGGCACCCAAATTGAAGGGAGGACTAGCGTGTTGGCTACTCGGGAGGACCATGCACTCTATTCCCATATATATATATATATATATATATATATATATATATATATATATATATATATATATATATATATATATATATATATATATACACTTAGGATTTCCTTATTTACCCCAATTATTTCAACAAATTTTGTTGCATTGATTCTTCATCCCTTATTATTTAAATTTTATCCATGCTTTTATCCCAGTCTCGTCCATTTCTCAACGATAAGAGGAGGTTCACACAACTGGCGGATCCACTTCTTCATGGCCGCTACCCACTGCGTGCCTTCCACCAGCTGATCGTCGTCACCACAATGTGTCTCCAGGACCAGCCCCATGTTCGCCCCATCATACGTGACGTGGTTGTTGCCCTCAACCATGTGGCATCTCAGCCCTATGTCTCAGAGGCTGATCGTGAGATCAGAAGCTCCCCTCCGCCGTCGTCATCACCTTCGCTACCGGCTCCTCGTACCCCCTCCAGGGTGCGCAATAGTAGAAGAGCCTCTGCATATACGTGAAAAGATCGCGAAACCGAGCAGGGGATGCACAGGATAGTCTTTCATCGTTGTTTTACAGGAGGATCCGATGTAATGTTTTGACTCGTTCATCGTGCGGTCTTATAATATCATAGCCATCATTTTTTGTGTCAATATATATATATATATATATATATATATATATATATATATATATATATATATATATATATATATATATATATATATATATATATATATATATATATATATATATATATATATATATATATATATATATATTTCTGGCATCTTGATAAACTGATGCATGGTGTTATCAAGTTGAATGGTTCTTCTGAATCAAAGATCAAATTAGGAGTCTAAATGATGATCTGAGCCGATCCGAATCCCTTGTTTGGAGTCAAAGTTTGACCGATTATTTTGAAGTTTATTCGAGTCCTTCGATCTTATTATATTATAAGGTATTACTCTGTTTAATTTAGCCTCACATCATCATTAAATTATTAATGACAATACTAAACAACATTTCTCTAATGACTGTTCTGACATGAACGATTGTTTATGGCCGAATTATTTCTGAATTTTAAAAACATTCCCGCTCGCCATCCACAAATACGTTCCCACAGTAAGTGAAAGGATACACACTCTTCAAAGGGGGGCCACAAGTCGCAACAGTACAGCGAGGATAGGTTACACACTAATACTGATCGTGTGCAATTCATAAACGATTATGATGCTGATTGATCGGATCGCACATCCTGTAGAGGAATATGTTTAATTTCTGAAAAAAAAAGTGGAAAGAGATGGAAGAGATCAGGAGAATAGGGAGACTGCCATGTAGCAACAAAGACCTCAACTTTATAAGAGTAGTATAGATGGGCTGGTACTGATCTCGTCCAATGCACACGAGTGCGAGCGCAGAGAGAGAGAGAGAGAGAGAGAGAGAGAGAGAGAGAGAGAGAGAGAGAGAGAGAGAGAGAGAGAGAGAGAGAGAGAGAGAGAGAGAGAGAGGGGGTTGCCACATGGCATGGCCTCCATTTTATAAGAGGAGTATAAATATTAAATTAAACATGGTTTTTGGTAAGGAGGTCAAAGCAAGCTAAAGAACCAAGAGGAGGAAAGTTGGTGCCATTATTCTTTAATGATGGGCTTTAACTTGCTGCCCACGTTTCAGAATCAAATAATTGTTTGACTAGATATGGGATGAATGAGATAATCCATAGTATCTAATCTTTTTCTGTCTTATTATCTGCTTTGTTTATTAACTTTGACTGCATTAGGAGGATCTTGAGGGTTGCTGTCTTCTTGCTTGCATGAGTTTAAATCGCGTAACTGACCAAAAATAGGACCAAAACTAGGGCCTGGAGCCTTCTGTTGGACCGCCGGGTGTGGCGCAAGGTTTGTCACCACCGGTGTGCGGTTGTTGTGTTTGGGATTATTTGTGTCGTTGTGGCGTCTTGGTTCCGCCGGTAGTGGTGGTGGTCTTTCGTTCCCGCCGAGTGGTGACTTTGTTTTGCTTTCTATTTGGCCAACTAGCTCACCATCGGGATCGGGTATCTTGACAAGGCATATGATTATTGACGCTGGTCAGGCTCGATCCGGATGGAAAGCAAGATGACTGAGAAGTATTTTCTACCTTAGAGGATAGGATTGACAATAGGTATTTTTTTATGTTCTAGACTGGCAAGAGTACATGGTGCTAAAGCAAGGGCTCCAAGTGATCCGGAGATCGACACAGAGAAGGTAGCATAGTTGGTATCTATTAAATTTTCCATAACCTCGTGGGCATGACATCAACGGGTAGGATTCACACGCCCAAAAAAAGGCACAACGGTCTTGAGGGCCGGAAAGTTGGCTCCATAGGGTCCACACCCGAAGTTCAACATAGAACATATATATATAACAAGGGACGGCGGTTTACATGCTGACTAGGATAAAACAGAACAAAAAACTAACTAGACAAAAAGAATTGCTGACTAGACAAAAACACATCTCTCTCCCCCCCCCTCTCTCTCTCCCCCCGTATCTCTCTCTTTCCCCTTATCTCTCTTTCTCTCTCTCTCTCTCTCTCTCTCTCTCTCTCTCTCCCAATCTATTTCTCTCTTCCCCTGATTTCTCTCTCTCTCTCTCTCTCTCTCAGTCTCTATCTCTTCCCCACGATCTCTTTCTCTCTCCGTCTCTCTTTGATATCCATATCTTTCTCTGATCTCTCTCTCTCTCTCTCCCATGATCTCTCTCTTCCCCTGATCTCTCTTTGTCTCTCACTCTACATGGTGGGGATGGCTGTGATTAGGTGGCTGATCAGTTAGGAAAGAGAGAAAATTGAGGGGAGATTGGATTAGATAGATAGATAGATAGATAGATAGATAGAGAGAGAGAGAGAGAGAGAGAGAGAGAGAGAGAGAGAGAGAGAGAGAGAGAGAGAGAGAGAGAGAGAGAGAGAGAGAGAGAGAGAGAGAGAGAGGATCACGAAGTTGGTTGCGATTGGTTCGGACGGGATTTGGATCTCGGACGGTTGTGATCGATCGGGTTGTGTTCATCGGTGAAGGGGATTTATGGACTGTTTGTGCAAGGCTCGGAGAGAGAGCGGTTTTAGAGGTAGAATTAAGGAAGAGAGAGACATAGAGAAAGAAGGAGGAAGGGGAGGGGCAACGTGCATGGCTTGGGGATTCGGACGACTGTGATGGGTTTGGGTAGTTTAGGAAGAGGTAGAGATGGGGATTGGGTGTGGCTGTTTATAGAGGACGTTTCGCGAGGACTTGTGAGAGTATGGGATTTCGGACGTCCGAGGATTTGAGAGGTTGCATGGGTGAGATGGAGGGCTGTGATGAGGTGAAGAGAAGAGAGAGAGAGAGATAAGGAAAGAGAGAGATTGGGAAAGAGGGGGAAATGATCACAACTTAGAGAGAGAGAGAGAGAGAGAGAGAGAGAGAGAGATGAAACAAGGGACGACTGCAATTTCGTTTGAGTTAAGAAAGAGAAGATCGTGGGGTTCGTTGATAGAATTAGGTAGGCTTGAGTCGAGTTAGGTGCGATGCTAGACGGTAAGAGTTTGGGTGAGATAGGAGTCTTGAGTGGCATCGCCCGGTTTTGATCGGGTCATGGCTAAGAGACTGTACTTGAGGGTGTGCATGGTGGGGTAGGCTTTGGTCACCATCATCTAAATCTATCATCCCTTATTGCATTATATCTTGGCTGATCATTAAAGTTTTTTTTTTTAGTTCAAATAAAGTTTTTCAAAGAAATATTTTGATAAATGTGGAGGTTCTTGCTTTGACCGGTGGTTTTGCGAGGGTTGTCGGTCCATCGGGGCGGGGGCCGTATAAGCTGGGTGTTACCACCGAAGGTGGCGGCTTACGTGGCAACGAATGTCCCAACAGTGGCCATTGTTGGTGGTGGCGGTCCGTCGGGTCGGGACCGGTGTTGCCGTCGAAAATGTTTTGTTGTCAAAGGCGGTCAGGTGTGTTGTCGCCGAATATGACGGTAGGGGTGGGGGTGGTGATGCCTAGGGGGTGTCTTGCTGCCGAAGGTGGCCCGCTGCATTGTCGACAGGTGTGTTGCTGCCGAAGGTAGCTCGCTGCAATGCCGACAGACACGAGCATACACTATCTATATAACGTGGCACGATGGTATTGTACTGACTAGGACAAAAAAACCCTCTCAACCAGCCGATTTTATGTAAATATCATAGCCCTTTGTTGATCCAAATCGGTTGGCTACCATATAAATGGTTCCAAATCTTCAATCATAGCTACCCAAAATCAGATAGGTAATAAATGCTAGAATACTCTTCTCCACCCAAATTGGTTCTTCCAATTGGGAGCCGAGCATCCCCTCTCCCTCCCTCTCTCTCTCTCTCTCTCTTTCTCTCTCTCTCTCTCAAATCCTATTAAACGACTGGATTTCTTTTATCGTTCGTGGGGGAGGCATGGCCAGAAGGGCCTTTATCTGGTCTGAGTTTGCCTCTATCCTACGGTGCGTCACCAAGAAGCCTATAAATTTCCCCGAGGAGACTCCAATCGCGCACTTTGCCAAATTTCCCCGAGGAGACTCCAATCGTGCACTTTGCCAAATTGAATTTCAAGTTGAACTTATGGAGAATCGAGAATACCTCTGCGAGGTCAGCGATGTGACTCGTCCTGGCTAGACTCTTCACCACCATATCGTCGATGTAGACTTTCAACTGTTCGGCCAATCTAGGCCATGAACATTTTGGTCACCAGCCTTGGTATGTTGTTCTTGCGTTCTTCAGCCCGAACGACATCACCTTATAGCAAAACGTTTCTCTCTCAGTGATGAACACTGTCTTCTCTTGGTCTTCTGGGTACATCGACACTTAGTTGTACCCCGAATACCCATCCATGAAAGAAAGCATATGCGCACCGGCCATGGAGTCGACCAACTCATCAATTCTAGGTAGCGGGAAGGAGTCTTTGGGGAAAGTTTCATTTAGATTTGTGAAGTCGACGCAGACCCACACCTTCCTGTTTTTCTTCGGCATGACAACAATGTTGGCAAGCCAGTCCGGGTATTCGACCTCCCGAATAAAACGGGATTGGATGAGTTTGTCGACTTCCTCGTTCACGACCTCTCTTTTATGGTCACAGATGTGTCGTTTGTGCTGCTTGATAGGGATTGCATCTGCCCGGACATTCAGTTGATGACACGCATCCTCTGGGTTGACCCGGCCCTATCATGGCGTGACTCCAGGCGAACACATCGCGGTTCATTTGGAGGTACTGCAACAACGGAGCCTTTTCCTCAGGGGACAGGACGTTCCTTACATAAGTTTGCTGCGGGGGACTCCCTGTTCCTAGCTCGACCTCATCGAGAGGCTCGATCGAGGGCGACCTCGCCCATTCATCCATGTGCTCTTGCACAAGGGCGAGGTCAGCTTGTAGCTGCTACCCCCTCCAATAACATGGTTCTGAAGAAGATCCTCCAGCACGCACAACCTCGATCTACGTGCAGGCTGCTGCGTACTGGTCTCCTCTTATGCGGAGCACCTTTCCTTCAGCGTGGAATTTCGGACATTGGTGCTTGGTTGAGGAGACAGCGTCCATCTCATGTAGCCATGGCCGACCCATGATGACGTTGTAGGGTGACTCGGCTTCTACTATGATAAATCAGACCTATCGAACTACAAGTACAACAACTACCGTCAAGGTGATTTCTCCCACTACCTTCTCGGGTTCTCCAGCAAAGCCAAATAGTGCTATACTCAATGGCTCCAACTGCTCATGAGTAAAACTAAGCTGGTGGAAAGCCCAAAGAAAGATCACCTCCACGGCACTCCCTATGTCCACGAGTCATCGATGGGCGTTCCAACTCCCGATTATTAACTGTATCACCAGAGGGTCCTGGTGAGGGAAGGATACCCCCTGGAGATCTTTCTTATTGAAAGTGAGCGGCTCTCGGAGTCGTCCAGCGTCCCGATCTCCTGGGGGATGTGGACGACGTTGTGCACGGATTGGATCTTGAGAACCTCCTTGGCTCTTTTCTGCATTGAATTTACGGAGATGGCTTCCTGTCCCGGCCTGCTCCCGTCAATCATATTCAACTGGGGGCTGTTCGGGGGTCCGACAGTTCAGGCGGCGAGGGAGCCCCCAGTGTAGCTTCTCCTGCTCGAGGCGGAGGAAGTGGTAGATGATCTTCTGTAGCTCGACCAACGGGGTCGGTCTTTGCCATGAACTCTTTGAGGTGTCCTCTCTTTATGAGGTACTTCAATTCGTGCATTAGGGTCCAACATCGATCATCGTGTGTCATGGCCCCGACCTTGATGGTACTCACATCTTTTGTTTTAGTCCCGCCCCCCAGTTATTCCTTAGGGTGCCGGTGCTGGCCAACGAACATATTTCTCGTTCCGGATCTGTCACAGGACTTCATCCGGAGGGAGAGTGAGGACGATGAGTTTTCTGTTCCTTCCCTCCGTCGAACTCGGGCGTTTCGGGTATTTGCGCTTGGCTCCTTTGCTCGACAACTTGGGGTGGTCAGTCGCCGTCTTGACCTCATGCTACTAGGGCGCGAAAGGCTTAGTAGCTTGGGCGTCCTCTTCAGTGTGGATATAGCATTCCATGTGGTACAGTTTCCCAGTGTTCAAGGGAGGCTTCTTGGCCAAAGAATTTTGCGAAGCATGGCCAGGCCCCAGCCCGCTCTGAAACACCATGGCCACCGTCGCACCTTGGCCTGTCAAGTCTTCGATGGCTAGGATCCCCGTTTTGAAACATATGGTGAAGTCCTTCAAGGACTCGCGGAATGTCATTCGAAGGCTAAACAGGGAGTCGATTCCCTTGGGCTGCCTTTGGTTGCACCTGTACTTTTTCAGGAACTGGCGTGCCGGGTCGGTGAAGTTGTCGATGTTGCCATTCCCTTGGGCTGCCTTCGATTTCACCTGTACTTTTTCAGGAACTAGTGTGCTGGGTCGATGAAGTTGTCAATACTGCCCACGGGTAGCCGGGAGTACCATTCTAGTGCGGGCGCTTTAAAGCTTCACCGTAACATTCTGTACAACTCGTCTAACGAGTCATATGAGTTCATCTGGTTCTTGTACTCTAGGAGGTGAGTACACGGGTCGCCCGACCCATCGAACCTCTCGAATTGAGGCAATCGCCAGTCGTGGGGGAAGTGGGTAGTCAGCACTCTCGCAATGAGGGGGCTCTCCACTGCCCCCTTAATGGTGTTTTGCGCCATCAGGTCCACTCGGTGTCCAAGTTGTTGGACCACCAGGCGCAAGCGAGGTTGCTCTTATGGAGGCGGCATCGGTGTTGGGCATCCAGGGGCACGAGCAGGGATCGCCGGGCGATGGGTTGGCCCTGCCTCACCCTCTCCTTGACGTCCGAGACGTCAAGGGTCTTCGCTCGATGATGACGATCATCCGGAGGGTGCTATGCCAGTATGGCCCTCTGGACTAGCATGAACCGCCACTCCATCGTGGGGGCGGGCGGGTTCAGGGCAGAGACGGTCCCAGACATTAGGATACAAACAGCTAGGTTCTGCTGTCCTTTCTTCAGGCTCGAGAGCGTGGCGGGTGACTGTGTTCTTTCGCCCCACTCGGCCCTACAGCATTTCTTTGATTATATCGGTGATCCAGGCATCCGATGGGGGATCTTGGTGGCTTCTTTCTGGCGCGTGGTGATGCTGAGATG